>JAQQZZ010137271.1:0-13388 GCA_030265115.1 Mopalia vespertina | reverse complement strand
CTTGGGTTGAAAACAACAAAACACCACACAAGAGTTAGAGAGCTTCTTCAGAAGTTATCTTAGGACAGCCTTTATCGATTTGGACTTACAGTAATGTTAGACTGTCCTATCCATTAGTGGAAAGACTTTGTTATATCAAACTATATCAAAACGTTCTCATGGGAGAGGCTTTATTGTTTCGGACCTACCTTCAATTGTGCTATCTACATTATAACAAGTGGAAGTTTTTTTTGTAAACAATACCAAAATTAAAGTTTTTCTTGTTAACTGAGATAATGTGTTTCTGAGTTATTTAGTCATTTTAATTGAATCATTTTTTATATCTCAACTCTACATAGAGTCGCAACTACCAAGTTTTTCTTGGTCGGATTTGCGACCAAGTTTTCCTTGGTTGTTTTGATCAAGTTTTTCTTGGTCGGTCACGACTGTTCCAAATTTTTCTTGGTCGAAAGCGACCAAAGTTTTCTTAGTCGATTCGACCAAATTCTTCTAACAGTGTAGCCGCTACTCAAGCGCGTCGCCAAGACTTCCGCTTTATTAACCACGCTTTGAAGATGCTGCCTTTGACCCAAGTAAATCGTCATACATACGGTATTGACGAATTCCAATTCCGATCCTTCCTTATGATAAGAATTAACATTGAAATAACGAAAACGGACGGTTTCGAGCTATAGATAGTGTCTGTGAATCAACAAACTTATTAGTAATAAAAAACTAACTTCGAATTTACGCAAGAGCGCACTGTCTCAATGTAGACAAGTCATATTTGGAAAAAGCAGTGTACAATGAAGTGTTTCGCTGCACTTGATTAAAACCTTTGCCGTCTTACCTCAGTGATATTGCGTATAGAACGCTTGGTCATAAACCAGGACCACGTTGTGTACTTATATTCGTCAATTTACCGTAAATTGTGTGGTCGTCATCGGACAATATACCATTGTACAACTACACCTTGACTATGTAATGGTGTCATACAGAGGGATTCAATTAATTAATTTTAACGAAAGATTTGTTCCAATTTTATAGCTTACATTACGCCTATACAATTTTTTAAACAGCTGGATTTTTCCCTACTCTCAGTAATCATCGGCTATAAAAATGCTTCATTTAATTGATGCGCGTTTCTACAGGATTACCAGAACATCGTTTACATTTAAACATCTTACTAGGATCCCCTATTAGCTTTTTCTAGTAAAAAGCTTGTACAGAGTTTGATTGGCTGCCGTTTATGTAGACAGCCATTTAAACGACCGTGGTCTTCGATACGACATAACAACTGCATTTTGAAATGCCTCCAAATGACATTACCTAATTGACCCTTTTCCCAAAGCAGATAAAAGCAAAAGGATGTGTATATAGTCACATCAGTTTTGAGGCTACGCGTTAAGTAACATACACTCAAATCAATTCTCTAGTTGTTTATGATTGTTGAGTCGTTGGTATCTTACCTAATAATCTCAGTTGTATTTCTTGGGACGCTCCTGTTCCAGCAGTGTACTCACAGGTAAAGGTTTTGTCACCATGTCCAGTATCCCCATCTCTGTTCCTGTTTAATGAATTAATCCTGAGGTTAACACCGTCCACCAGACTGACGTCCCCACTATATGGACCTGACTGAATGAGCACCTCACCATTAACTGGTTTAACCAGGATAAAGGTTGTCTCCTGTATCCAGAGTACACCACTGTTTGTTGTTAAGGTGCAGGGTAAAATAACAGATCCTCCAACAAACCCTTCTACAGTCATACCAGTAACGTGATGTATAAACAGAGACCATGTCAAGAATTCTGAAACAGTAGCCTTAAAACATTGACAAATGAACCTTGATAAACCTGCATTTTTTTACATGTCTTTATTTTTCTGCGCTTTTTATTATACCCTTTTAACACAATAAAGGAAATAGTTTAGCCACAAAAATCAATACAGTTCTTTTGAGGCCTAGAAATCAGTGCTTCTGATGTTAATATACATGATTGATGAATTATTCAAAAGACAGAAATCAAGCTTGAACAATGACTTTAAAACATAGGGATCCTTTAGCTTAGTTGCTAGAATGATCGGCATTAAGTCGACGATGCATGCACATACACACCCTGGAAATGTCTGGATTTCAATTTTAGTAGGTTATAAAAAAAGTATAGTCCCGAGTCACGGGTAGTCGTCTATAGCCTAACTGTAGACAGTGCGACTATATCTGGTTTAGGCAATGAACTACAGTGACAGTGCATGGGTCACAAACTCATACTTGCATGGACATAAGCTAAAAGTGTCGAAAACGTACATGTATAGTCGACCTGTTTGTAATGTTCTTGCATTGCGGCCTGTAGTTGTCCTGTCTTGTCTTTGTTTTTATGTCAGTGCCGTCGAGGGTCATTTCCCTTACCCATTGGACTGACACACCTTCATAAAAGTGAAATAACATTACAATGTACGTATGGCGTTTAAGGTCTTGCTGGACCCATTGGGCTTAAAATGAACTAATATTTTTTTGGATAAAAAGTTAGGTATTCAAACTATATGTTGGTGAAGAAAAAAATTCGAAATTCTAATTACAAACAGTTAAAATATCAGCCTATAATTTAGTTTTCCCTTGATCATATTCAAGTGACAAAACGATAATTGCCTATTTCTGGCACTTCAGTTTAAAGCAGAACCTACATTTTCCATGGCGTATTCCTAGAAAACTATTCATGTTAGAAACTTCAAATTTGTACCATTGTGAAGAGTACAATGCTATCTAGTAAACGGTGGCTCCTTTTGTACAAGTTTGTCCTTGATTTTTTATAATGTTTTCTGAAAGTTGTATTCTACATTTTTATAAGACTTTCCAAGGTGGGATAGACAAACAAATCCATTGTGATCGTTCTAATCAAAATTTAAAAAAAAGTGAGGCACCATTTACTAGTTCAAGGTCCATTCTACTCTGTCAACTAACTTATTGAGTTTTATCGATATTGCACTTTAAGAAATAAACCATGAAAGATGCAGTCTATTTTTTCTGTTGACATTTAATCATTTTGCAATATTTTTTGAAATAATAATTGGATTTTTACCACATACACATAATCCTGAGTATTCAAGCTGTCCAAAAATATATACATATAATATATGGTACAGATTTATATTCTTCTGCACAAGAGACTAAATACAGCGGGTGTTCGGAAAATCGACCAAGGGGTCCAGCAAGACCGTAACCAACTTCCGAACAGAAATAACAACATTGACTTGCCTTCCTCTTTTGATATTAACGGCTCTACCACTTACGAAAAACAGCAGATCGCTGACAGTTTGAATCATTACTTCACCTGGAACCAGCTATTCTGACTACCATGAAAACCCATACATTACTAATTATAATTTCATAACTATTTATAAAAATGACAAAGAATCTGTTATTGATAGCTTAAAGTCCTCAGCAGCTTCTGGATATGATGACGTGCGGAAGTCAATCATTAAACTTGTCTCGAAACTCAAATCAGGATCTTTAACGCATATTATCAATCTCTCTTTTTCTACCAGTTTTTTTTACCAGATTGCCTGAAAAATGTGATTTCTTACCGTATCAAAGGAGTTAACCACAATGCAATTTTACAAAAACTATCACAGTATGCTTTCCACGGTTCCAGAGTTATCTCTCTAATAGAATTCAATATGTTTCATTTAAGAACACAAAATCGTCGCAGGAATTTGTTGAACATGGCGTTTCCGTCGAACTTGAAAAGGTATACACTTGGCTTTGTTCCAATCGTTTATCTGTCAATTCAAGCAAAACTAAATATGTTATCATCCCTCATTGTTCTAAACGAAAATTAAATCCTGTACCTAGCCTTACTTTGTGTGGCATCAGCATTGTAAATGTACATAGCTATATATTTTTAGGAATATTTCTTGAAGAAAATACTTAATTGGACCACTCAAATAAACGTTCTGTGTCCCAAGTCTCAAGAAACGTGGGTCTTCTCAATCACACGAAAAACACTTTAATAAAATACTCTATACATTCTATATTACTCCTCAATTTTTCCTTAAATAACTATGGAAACATCCTCTGGGGTAACACCTACCGAACCCATAGGCCTACTAAGTCTCTCTTCGTCATCCAGAAAAAAGCTTATCGCAAAGACAATAGCATCCGTTGTTATAACGTATCACCATTCTACCATTATCTCAAATTAACACATGTCAGAGTATTTTGTTTGCCCATAAATGTTTTCATCATCCAAATCAAAACCCTTTCGAAAATTATACATCATAAAAGAAAGACTATTCTCTTATCATTCCCTTAAAACGGCTAAACCAAGGGAATGGAACAAACTACCTCACACGCTTCGGGAAATTACCTCCAAAAATATATGTACACCAATTGACTTTTTCACTTCATATATTGGTTGTTATTAAGTCCTTATTTATAAAAATGCATGAATTAGCTGTCTGCTCTCTAATATATATTCTTCAGGGATAGAACAAGCTCTTCACCGAGCTTTATTCCCACCAATGCTGAACTATTTATTAATTTAGTTTGTTAATTTTGTTAATTTTGTTAATTCAATCAATCAATCAATCAATCAATCAATCAATCAATCAATCAATCAATCAATCAATCAATCAATCAATCAATCAATCATATGACGGCGTGATAGCCCAAAAAGGACAAAAACAGTATACAGGACAAACATTTGACGTATTATAAAACACATCACATATGTTGCCCCCTAGCTATGATAGCACCAGGGCAACAGGAAGCTCCCTCCCAACTCTCCGCAGTTTATTAAATAGAGTATCCCTTGAACTAAACAAGAGTGCGTCGTTTTCTCGAATGTTTTGTTTTTCTAACCTAAGGAAATCGTCCCACGTTGTCCTCTTTGAAGTCCTTTCGACGAACCGTTTTCGAAAAATAAGCAAATTGTAAGATTGGCTATTTATTCAGTCTATTTAGTTCTATTGGGTTGTTAGATATTTTATTTAATACACATGTCACGTCATTCGCCACAGGAACTACACCTCGACATATGACCGAATCCCCACAGCCTTGTCTGCTGTGCTAATCCTATGTCTCCAACACATAGTCTATGACACTGATATATTCTTAGGCCACTGCTGAAAATGAATTCAGGGCTCAAATTTGTAACTGGAATTTCGAAGTAATTTTTTTGCCACCATCTTAATGATATATCTTTAAATGTTTAACTTCAAAATACTTTTTAGCCGAAGGGGTACAGCAAGAACATAAGTCAATTTGAATACGGGATGTCCAAGTTGAAAGTAGAGCTTCTTTGTTTTACATGGGTCGTTTTATAACCATATTAAATTAAATTATTCAGGAATGTAGAGTGTGTCAACATTTATGTCTTCCGGTAGGGCCAAAGCATAAGGCTAGTCGTTGTGCTTGCTCATTTTATACCCTTTTGGATACACAAAATTTTCTGGTATCTGCCATGTTTGCGCTATCATACATTCGGTGCTCTCTGTGCCCTCTTGCTTCAGGCCTAAGATTCAGCATTCATCTGCTCCCCGGTTGAAATCACTTGCGGTAATTGTTATGTAAATTGCTTAATTCTTTAGTTGTAAAACGCTCTGAGATAAAATAATTATAGGCCTTCCAGGCTGCTCGTGTCTTCTTATTACCTTAATTGTATCTAATCTGTTTATTTCATTTCTATTGATATACGTGATATGCTGTATACAGTTTAGTTCAACCTTACACTGTTGTTCTGACATTTTTTTTGCGGAATGTCGGAGAAATTCAGGCAGAAATCTGTTCGACGACATTCAAGCTTCTCGAAAATCTTATTTTATTTCAGGCGCTGTAATTAAGCCTATTTCAATAAATAAAGACAGCTGAAACACTTATTCCAAGTGCGCCCTTCTCAGCGCTCACCTGCGTATATATATCATAAACAAATAAATGCTTCTTACCATATTTAAAGAATCATTGGTGTCCGAGTCCGGAAATAGTTTTCATGTAAGAGGAGTTATTTGAACTGTTTCATAATGAGAGTAAATCCCGAAGACCTGTTGTAGCCGACACGCTTCACTTATTCCACTTATCACAAACACAATGAAGACGTCAGTGTTTTAAAGAGACTACATTTTTTTTATAAGCCAGCCTGTTTATTGTCTTTACGCTTTCCTGTTTTTACGTTAATTAAAACTATGTTGTGGGGAAATAACCTATTTATAGTTAACATGTTAAAGAAAGGGAGCTTTATTTACTAGTTAAGTGAGTTTTAAAGGAGATAGGGCGAGATTACCACAATTACACACAGTGATCACATCCCAAGAGCACACATGATATCATATAATGATCATATCCCTGGATGGCATTCCATGAGCACACTCCAAGATCACATTTAATGATCTATGAGTGAGTCACACGATGTGGCTCCGGCAATCGCGGGGGTGGTTTTTACGAGGTTTCCTCCCGGTTTTCCACCGTAATGAGGCAAGGAACAGTGTGAAGTGGACAATCCGTCGTCATATAAGTTAAATACCCTTGAGTACGACGTTAAAACCCTAATCAAACAAACTTTAGGCTCACACACATCCAAAACACGGAGGTCATCAGTTGCCGGTGTATTCATGAAATTTTGGGTGAGGTTTGTAAATTGTCTTGACGCTTTGAGACTATTCCAAGTTTGATACCAATTACATCAGTGTGTGTTCATTCTATATTTGTCCCTCAGAGAGTTTTATTCCTCCCCTTTAATTAAATTAAATAGCTAATGGCGGAGGATTTATGATCTTTTCCTACGCTCGTTATTAAAAAAAAGTTGTTTGTAAATCACTTCAGATTGGGGACTTGTCTTTGGGGCAGGTGCAAAAATCTTCAGGAAAAAACATCACATTGGGCCCGTGAAGTCGTACATGATCAACACAAATGGGACGCCGAAGCGGTCTAGCGAGCTAGCAATTCTCACATGTCAGGTCTACACGCAACATAACAGTAGGCCTACAACGCATACATTTTGTGATTCTGCCAAATGATACATTTCCAGTGTTTGATACAGGATTTTGTGATAGGGGGCGACTATCGTAGCTAAGTAGGCTAGGCTCCAGGGGCCGTCTAGGCTCCGGTAATCTCTTAGGATGATGACAATCTCATCTAATGTTGGCCCCGAAATTGGGTCAGTCAGTTTGGATTGATCGATGGAGATCGATGTTAATTGCTGGTTAAAAGACTGTATTTTGAAGTCTGGCTGGCATGGATTTTAATATACAGGTGCAATTTTTGAAGTTTTAAAGCTCATTGTTGACATTGTTGGGATGGCTGCCTATAGGGAGAATACAATGCTGTTGACGAGAGCAATGCTACCGAGCCTTATACAAAAGAAGGCAATACTGAAGACACAAAAAACACACAAAACACACAATTACGAAACTTATAGTTACCTATTTAGGTGTATGTTCTTTCAGACGTTTTTTGTTTAAGATCTCGTAAGCAGTGTCATGATACAGTTGCAGTCCATCACAGACCTATCTACCAGAAACAAAAAGGCTTATTGTATTAATATATCAAAAAATTACGTAAGGAATATGTTGTTTCCAGTCAAATATAGCAAAACTTTTGCACAAAACTTCAGCCCTCACTGCAAGTTATACCAAAAATTACGAAATATTCAGAATAAACAATGGAAAGGATTATTCATCCACCTCAATATAAAAAAATGTTTATGTCATTTTTCTTCCCGGCTTCCTTTTGTTCCACTCTTCTTTTGTTTAATTTTTTATGAGTTATTGTTTGCTGGAAGCCTTTTAACTGGCGTCTGTACGCTATCAACACACTCGCATAGACTATAGCCCATGTCATATTATCTTTGTATTACTCCGCCAATACACTCCACTGCCTCCGTAAGTATAGGCTGTGTAACCGTTAACGCCATCTTGCTCGATGATGCAACTTCCGGTTGAAAACACGTCCAATATTTTGAGTTGTGGGTTAGCTACAAGGTTAGTGTAAATGAAGTCTTTTGCGAAAGTATTTTCTGTGATTCATGAATTGTAAATGTAATCGGACAGTTGTAGCCACTAGCTCAAACATTCCATTACAGGAAACGATCACTCTAACGGCCGTATGCAGTGAAAATCCCGACTCAGTGCGAAACTGCTGAGACGAAATTATCAACTTTTAAGGCTTTTTCCAACATGATAATTATTTCTCGTTTTGCTGAAAATCATTCAAAATGTTCTCTGTTATATAAACTTTGTCTCTGCCAAATATTATGCGGATGAGCGCAATAGAACTTTTTTTTACGAAGGGCAATGGTTGAACACCAGATGTTGTTGTTGTTGCATACTCTTAACGCAGTAAGATGTGGGGTTTTTTAATTTAACAAAAACATTCTTAAACGTTGAAGATGTCATTTCGAGTTAAACCTAATTGTCTACTCTGCACTGACAAGGCACAGAAATGCAGAAACATTTTAACCCTAAGTCATCATTAAATATCTCTCATTCTCTCACATTATGTTCCCTTCACTTTGTTATATAACATACATGTATCAGTTGGGTAATTTTCTTTGATTGGTCTGTTTGGATTATGCTTGTATTTTAAGTTGTTCTATAATACTATGGTCTGGAAATATAAGTTGTGAAGATCAGGCAAATGTCAGTCTTGATATCATACCAAGCAGACATCAACTAAGCACTTTGTTAAAATATGTTAAAATAGGATCATTTAATATGGCGAGAGTGCCTGTTTGTTTTTTAAAAGTGGGAGAAGACCAAGGGTGGGTGAGAAAAATTAAGGGACCACGCCCAATTATCTCCATCTGCTGAAACTCCAGTCAGAAAGACAACACATGTAAGCCTTGTGTCACAGTGAACATGAATTTCAAACTGAAACTATAACTAAAATAATATGCTTGGTTATGATGGATACAGTAATGTTTGCTATAAACAGTTTCTATAGTGACAAAAAAACAAGAGAACACGTGTAAGTCCATTAACTTGATAAAATAAAATTTTGTAGCATTTGTGCTGTGACCATTATTTGTTTAAACAGTTTTTGGCAGAAAATGTATTGAAGGGAACATATGTTTGCTGTTCGATAGAGGAACAACAGGCATTAACAGAGTGTGTTGACTATTGGGAGAAGACCATTGGGTGATGCAGTTACAGTTTTGGAAATCTTGTTTAGATTGTATTTGAGATACATTAGGTATTAGAAGAACAGGTAACAATCCTAACATTCAGAAAGATTACTTTAATTTTTTTTCCTGTGATCCACCTTATATTCTCCACCAACGAATATTGGCAAAGCGACACAGAAATCCCAATTATGATCTGTGGTAATCCAATAGCCGACATGGGGCATTACTTTTTAAGTATAAATACACTCCATATATCAAATACAAAATACAAATGCCTTTATTTAACAATTTATTTAAATACAAATACAAGTACTTTTCAAAGGATTTATTACAAATACAAATACTTTCATAAACAAAGTTATGAATTTTAAACAAAAATGCTTTGACAAAGTATTTAAAAAAAATATAAAATCTATTGTTTTGGACTATCATATACAAATAGAAAAACTATAAAAAGATATTTAAATACAGTTTAATACAAATACAAAAGTATTTTGACCCATGTTTGTCGAATATGCCCGAAAAAGCTCTTGAGATGTAGGCCCGAAATGCTACTAATTTTGAGCATGGCATTTGATTATATTTCAGACTTATTTATTTCATTTTCCACAACAAACTCGGGGCCTATTTTAACTTTATGTCTGTGCAGTATTTGGGGACTTGGAAATAAATAAATAAAAATATAATTTTTGTGGGATCATGGAACTGTAGCGGATAAAGTGACATGGTGGAAAACCGAGAGGAAAACTTCATAAAAACCTTTTACAAACCACCCAAACGATTGCTGGTACCACATCATGTGACTTACTCATTTACCAGAGGTCCACAGACACTCTAACCCATGAGTGGCACATCGAAGAAGAATCATTGGGCCCACACGCTAACAGCTGAAGTTTTTTCATGAGTAGACAAAGAGCCGTTGATTGTTTACATGTAAATGATTTTTATTTTTCCATATGATTTAAAATGTATGGAGGTATATGGGTTCTTTATTACCACCGCACTTTATAGTTAAACACAGAAAAGTGCAATCTACATATACAGATTTAAAAACACACACCCCTTGTGGCTGTGAGGAATGGAACTAAGCGGCATAAGCCACTGTCTTATTTCCCTTCTCGTGTTCTCCACGAAAACATTTTCTTCTTTCGAGCCTTTCAGACAGTTCAAATGCATATTCACACCACGAAATCTGTGTATACGCCAAAGTCTTTGGGAACACATTGTTGCAGTCCATGAACTGCATCATAAGAGTGCTCAACAAAGTGATGTGCTCCTGTTAATTGCAGTCTTTGTAAAAGAGATAGTTTTACATTTGAATTGTTTATAGGACAAGTTAAAAAAAGGATTATGTATGTTTAACCGCTAAAAAATGTGTCCCGACTGGAAGCTGTGTCAGTTTGCTGGAATACGGCTTTAAGATAGATTTACCAATTGGACATACTTCGGCCTAAATTCCTTTCCTCAATCCATTATACAACGAACCTCATTAACAATAAGGAACTTTTTCTTACTACTCAATCCCATGGATCTAGTAAAGGCATGACCCCCAATCTGACAGCAGATAATCTGGATGACCAATAATGTAATCAAAATCACAAAATATTATATTTTTTTCTGGGTGCCATCCAAAGATTCATTAAATATAACACTCTAGTGCCGTTTCTGAACAACGTGTGTAACTATCACAATCAGATACAACAATAACTACAAGACACCCTGTTCTGTTATTCAGATAAGTGACAGGTGCTATCAATAATAATGACTTCTCTACACAAGTTCCAAGCATCACACTACTTCATTCGTACATGTATAGGATGTATGTCTCATTCTTTTATTCATTTAAATGAATATTTCAAACCCTTGCACTAAAAAAAAAATAATAATACATAGGTTCTTTTTCAAAATTAAATGGATTGAAGATCCTGTAGTATATTTTAATTAAACAGTATTTTCGTCTGCAAGATATTTAACCATGACCTTATGTTAACATGTTTCGGTATTTTTGTGCCTCGACAGTGAAGAAGAGCCAGTCAAGTTTAACTGGAAATGACGTCTGCAGACATGTTAGGGATTATGCCAACAACCGTAAATCTGTTTCTTTTTTATATTTTATTTAATCTAGCTTAAATATAGCTAGTGTAACATCGGTTAGGACTGTATTTTATCTAACTCAGCATATGGTGACAGATATGTATAAGTTAACTGCCATGAGCCAAGTACATGTAGGCCCTATATACAGATACATGTACATGTAAAAGCTTATACTGACTGGTCAACTACAGCAAACTACAATTTAAATTGCTATTTTGTCATTTTCTGAGGTCATTTTTGTCAAACTAACTGTTTGAGAATTTTGTAGTTCAACGCAAGCCGAATAAGAATTCACATCTTACTTCGTTAAGAGTATGCAACAACAACAACGACATCTGCTGTTCAACCATTGCCATTCGTAAAATAAGTGATATTGCGCTCATCCGCATACCGCAGAGACAAAGTTTATATAACAGAGAACATTCTGTATTATTTTCAGCAAAACTGAGAAATAATTACCATGTTGAAGAAAGTCATAGAAGTTGAGAATTTCGTCTCAGCAGTTTCGCACTGAGTCGGGATTTTCACTGCATATGGCCGTTGTAGTGATCATTTCCCGTAATGGAATGTTTGAGCTAGTGGCTGCAACTGTCCGATTACATTTGTCCACAACTCAAAATATTGGCCATGTCTTCAACCGGAAGTTGCATCATCGAGCAAGATGACCTTTACGGTGACGCAGCCTATACTTACGGAAGGCAGTGGAATGTATTGGCGGGGGTCAACAAAGCTCATTTCATATAGCTTTAGAATATGTACTTTCGTGTGGGGTCAGATTTAGGCATACATAAAGTCGAGTCGTGATGACCATGTAAAGCTAACTCACGAAAGGATGCGAGATTTACATAATAAACTATCTCAACCTAGTCATATTTCAGCCACATCTTATACAATTAAGTTGCCAGATGTCAGAGTATATATGTCAATCAGACAGATTGATGGACTCGATTCATTTATTGAAAATGACATCTGGCTCCATTGAAATCATTCTTAATGATATAAGACTAATTTACTGATAGGACAAACTCAATCTGAATTAACCGGTTTTCTGTTTTAAAGGTTGTGCGGATGTTATATAAAACTTAATACTGACACTCTACGCCCTGGTAGATAGCAGACACCAAGACATAAGTCTACTTTCGATCCATGTATTCAACCACGCAATGTCTGTATTTTCTCACTTTATTATCACCTTTCAATCCATCTGTTTATGTGTTTTATATTATTTCCCCGACCCGCCTACAGATCTAACACAAGGAGGATTTTATTACGGCGTCTAGCAGTATTAATATGCACATTGTGTCCTATTGCACGGTATGTGTACTTTTATCTTGTTATTGTTGTCGGGGACGTATCGGTTTGTTTCCTTGGCCCATTGTGCTGTCGCGGCGTCATACATATAAGTGAAATAACCGATAATATTTAGACTACAACGTTACCCGTATACAGCCCTTCAAATGAAGCTGTAATGCCTAGCCGATCTCAAAGGACATGTTAAAGCATGGCGCTTCCTGACAAATATCTGCTTCCATCAGGGTTTCCGGCCCGAGAATACTGACTGGTCGTAAAAGTAAAGAAAATCGGTAACAAAAAAATATTTTGCGAGTCAATGATTTCGTCTTGAAATGGTATTTAGGAGTTGATTATTGAAAAGCGCAAAATTGCTGTGGGTGTGAATGTGGGTGCAATATTAAATTTATTTTAGATGACCTTTAGGTTTGGGCTCTGTAACTGCGACGAATGGTTGGTGGTTACAGACTTCGGGCTTACCTTGGACTTATATGACGGCGATGTACAACAACAGTGACGTTACACTAACACGACCATGATATAAAGTGTTAAAGTGTTCTGCCTCAAATATAATGTTCCTTCATTTGTACGTGAGGTTCGTTAACATAAGCTTGAACCATTAGACAGAAAACTCTGCCTTTTGAAGCTTGATATGTCCGGTTGGGGAGAGGAGAAGAGGTATGAACTATAACTGTATTGTTACTTTTGATTCGTTTGTTTGATTGGCATTTGACGTCGTACTCAATGGTATTTCACTGATATGACGACAGATTGTCCACCCTACACTGCTCCTGGTCTCATTACGGTGGAAAACTAGCAGGAAACATCGGGAAGACCGCCCCCGCGATTGCCGGAGCCACATCGTGTGACTCACTCATATACCTGATGGTCGACAGACGGACTCGATCCCGTGAA
>JAQQZZ010137260.1:0-13389 GCA_030265115.1 Mopalia vespertina | reverse complement strand
GTATTTTTGTCCGTCGTCATATAAGTGAAATACCCTTGAGTACGACGTTAAACACCAATCAAACAAACAAAACAAACAAACCCTCGGAAACATGAACCCGTTAGGCCTACATAAATTACATTTACACACCTCTTACATCCGAAATTGCACTATAATTTCAGCTCGGGCCAATCAAAGTCCAGATCCCGAGTTCTCAGGGCATAAAGAAGTTCAATGTGATAATGAATCGAATCTTGAGGTTAAAGTTTCAAATGACGTATGGTAGGCCTAAAAGTATGTATATATCCATGTAAGCCTACCTAGGGCCTATATCGGAAGGGTCTGGTTGGAGTCCGCCTGATGGGAGTTAAATTTGTTCGTAAGTACAGTATACCACACTGTCCTAGTTGTTCGCCTCTCCATGGGGACACGGTCACACCCTTGTCTATTTGTTTTTAATATGTTACATTTTACGAGAGGAAGATTTCAGATTAGTTCTACCTTGCGCGTAAGCTATATATCAGTATATATTTTACTTGTGCGTTCACAACATGTAAACACCTGCGTTTGCTAAGAATATCGTATTCCATTTACAAGTATAACTTACTTTGTTTCTTGTTTATTTTCATCTTTTCTTCCTTGTTTGTTTTTGTTTTGGCTTGAGTTGATATATATTGTAGGTCCGCCAGCGTTACATGACGATCTATCCACACTGTAGCTATGTAAGATACCCTCAATAAGCATGCGTGGTCTGCAATATACTACAGGTTAGCTCGACCGGGGGAGCTTCAGCAGCATTAAAAAAAAACTTGAAGAAGAGCAGTTGCGAAAGAAAACTCTCAGCGTAACCTGACTTCTCTGTAAATACTAGGGAAACAGATGTGGTTGTATATGAGGGAGGATAGATTGATGGCATGCCCAGGGACCGTCATCATCTTGACGTCCTCCAACTCGTGCTACGGCATGAAGTCAGTTTTTCATCTAGTCATTTTAGTTGATATACATGTGGGTTGAATATGGACTGTCTCTAGTGATGTTAACTAACCCTTTTTCGCGATATGACGCCACACAATATATTCAATTTGTTTCTTTCATTTGCTTTGTACTTAAGATTATTTCCATCAGCTGATGGCATCACATATCATATGACATGAAAGACATCACCCACGATGATACTGGCAATATACACTAACCAGTTGACGAAATACAGACGAACACTGGATGCGGAATAATGTGCTTTGAAACAAATAGTGCAATCTTACCAAAAGTACCGGGATACAAGAAACAAAGCACAGCCACTCGCGGCACCACACATGTGTGTCGTTAAGGGTTTAAGTACAGTCTTACATAATATCTTAATTTCCTTTATGAAGATATGCACATAACCAAAGTGTCTATGTGTGTCCTGGATGGACATAAGTACAGATTGTCATGAAATGTATATGTACCAAATGGGCCAAAGTATACGCTTTCATTAGCGTGTTTCAAACGAGTCAGGCCCGTGGTTGTGGCCTTAGTGGTAGCGCGAGTTCGCTTTCTAATCCTACTTTGATTTACCGTTCCCAGGATCGAATCCGTCTGTCGACCATCATGTATATGAGTGAGTCACTCGATGTGGCTCCGGCAATCGCGGGGGTGGTTTTTACGAGGTTTCCTCCCGATTTTCCACCGTAATTAGGCAAGAAGCTGTGTTAAGTGCACAATGCATCGTCATATAAGTGAAATACCTTTGAGTACGACGTTAAACCCCAATCAAACAAACAAGAAAATCAAATTGGCCAAATTATAGGCTTCCATAGAACTGCTCGTCCCGAATGAGCCAAAAAATATAGGCTTTCATAAAATGTCCGTCTCAAATGGGCCAAAATGTATGCATGTTGTTTTTTTAATGTCTGTCCAAAGTCGGCCTAGTATAGGCCTTCGTAAAATGTCTGCCCCAAATGTATCAATGCACAGACTTTCATTAAATGTCTGTTCTAATTGGGCCAAAGTATAGGATTCCAAAAAATCTCTTTGCAGGGCGAACGTATAGGCCTTTATAAAAAAAACTGTCTATGTCTGCCCCAATTATATTTAGAGAACAAAACACTCTCCAAAAAAGACAAAACAAAAAAAAAACAACCAGTGAAACAAAAACAAAAACAACATAAACAAACAAAACTCTTTGTTATCCAGAAATTCTATCATTATAATTAAACAAAACTCTTATCTACAAATGTATTACACGAATTTTAATACACAAGTAGTGTAGTTTGCCATTGGATAATACAAATAAAACGGCTTTACGTAACGTAATGATACATTATGAGCTAAACTTTAAACCATGTCCTATGTAAGGAAATCGAATACAATATTGGAAGGCTTATCATCCGGTTGTTTCTTGGTAGACTTGAATCTGGGTAGAACTTTCCGGATCAAGCGCTTGGAGGGCAATTTATTGAAACCATTTCACAAGAGAAAATTTGAGGTTTTGTCTATAGTTCAGTATTATAAATTTTGATTTATTTGAACATTTTATAAGCGCCCCTCTAAACAGAGATCTTACCCAAGCAGCTTTTCTACCTCAAGGCTCAAAGCTATCATAATGAACGTATTGTCCTGTAAGTATGTGTTTTCTTCTTGTGGGTTGTTGTGCCAGGCGGGGATATTGAAATATCACAAAAATATACATTATTGTTGCTATAATTTTAATTAAGTTCTTAAAATCAACAGTGTGTCTTTGTTTTAACAGCCTTTTGTATACTAGTATGCAATAAACCAACTGTGTCTCTTTATTAAATATGTGCGCTGCCACTGAAAACTGTATATCTCTTTCTGTCGCATACGTTGATATTTTAACATCCCAGATGAGACAGCGAAAACAACAAGGCTGTCAGGGATGTTTCGTGGTGAGTGTATACGTCAAGGTGCAACGGCATATGCTGTTAACAACAGTTGTCCGACATCTGTTTGTAAATTCGCCACTTTTGACATTATGCCACCTTAAAAAATGTTCATAGAATGGTTACTGAAGTTAGTGAAAACACATGCCTAAGTCTTTTTATTGGACAAAGCTATTTATGATTGTGCTCTTGTTTATTTGTCTCCCAAAGAACTCCTGACAAACTACATCCACTCCAGGCATATTGAGAAGGGGACTGCTTGGAGACAGGCCTGACTATCATACACATATTTACACCAAAGTATATATGTTTCGTTTTTGTTCATCAAAGACGCATTAAAACATTTAAACTCTTTGTTTGTGGTCTGGCTGATCGATTGCAACTGTTAAATTTGTTCTGTTCAGTAGAAACCAGGCACATATCCAAAGACAAGGAATTTTATAAAAGCATGCAGTGAGTCACGAGGAGGCCTTGCTGCGCACGATGGTATCAACAAACTGCCAAATAACCAGTAAGCATAAATTGTAATTAGACATATAAATGTGCCATGTTTTAACACTATTATTAATACCAATTTCAATCCGTCTGATGTTGATTGTTCCATATCAGAGTGCATTCTAAAGGCGCATTCTCACGGTGTATAGTTTTTTTTAGTAATTCCCTACTTAAAGTTTTTCTATTGGTTCGTTTTTTTTTCAAACTTTTTTTCTCGCCCAATCAAAACGCCACAAATTAGAAATAGTCTCCAGTGGGTGGCAACTATAAAATTCACGGCAAGGATGCGCCCGCAGTAATCACTGGCTTATGTGATTGATTTTCCGCCGAGTTTAATTTTCAATGGATTTTTCCCCCATTGATTAGCTTTTAGAATAAACTGTTAAGCAACAATTAACTGAACGGCAAGATTTCGGTTATATTGTGCTTGTAATACGTGTTACCTGGAGTAGTTTGGCATCTGTATTCCCATTTAATATATGTAAGGCTGAAGACAAATAGGCGCTATAAATGTTGATTGATAGATCGGTGTTTAACGCCGTGCTCAAGCCTATTGACTAAAACTTAAATATCGTGCTTAAGCAGTATCATATAATACACACTGACACAATCATAAAGTGTGACGTGTGGCCCGACTGGTAAATGTATAATCCCCCAGAGTAAAGTTAAGACGGTGAGACTAAGCTGGCAACTCACTGCCCTTGGCCATAACGTGGGCGCGTAAATGTGACGTTAAACGACTTGCCAACAGCAAATCAAGCCCGTTAAATGCAGCTAACTTTGTCCTATAAACAGGATGTTAAATGATGGACTTAGCACGGTTGATGGGATATAGTATATAGGTGTTTGCCTTGTCTAATTGGCCAGGTGGATTATACTGTTAATTATACACAGCTAGATGTAGTTACACAGCTGCTAAGAAGATTACCGGCAAAGACTTGCATCACAGACGATTAACTTAGTCTCAGTTAAACGGCCCAGCTTTCTGTGAAAGGTAGCATCATTACTTACTTTATAAATATAGCAAAAAATAACAGAAAATACTTATAATTGAAAAAACACACAAAAAAACAGCAAATAAAATATACCACGAATACAAAAGTCATTCATATTTATCACCTATTCGTTGGGCTTGGTATCATCTGTATGGAAACAAATTTTAGCCAACGTTTAGGAAAAGAGGAAAACCATGATTACTCCTGGGTCTCAAAACCGGGCTTGATCCAAACTAGAAATTTGTTCAACGCCAAAGGTGCTAGAGATCTCAATTTAATAGAAAACATTGGATAAAATAAAATTAATTAACAATATGTTCGCGTCACAGCGTACCGGAAAGGCCGATGAAGAAGGCGTAAAACTCTAATCAATGAAACAATCAACCAAACAAGAAATTATTCAAAATGGTTAACTTATTGTGGTAGGTGAACGTTCACTGATTAAATTAAATACTAATAGCCTGACCTATCAAGGCATATACACCAAAACGTGATACCAGCAAAAAAAGGTTCAGTCAATCAGGTTTGAGTCTTTTTTTAAACTAAACTTAGTACTTAATTATTTTTTAACATGTCAAATAACTGAAAAAAATATGTATCATTAATGAAAGTTTCCATGTTTCTTCCATCCTGATAAAGACTTTCCCATATGTTGTCATGGTGACAGGCGATGGTCCATCATGGAGTCGAGTCAAAGCGATCAGTCAACAGGGAAACCCCCAAAAACAAACTAAAAGGCGAAGCTGGATTTGATATTTTCACCTTCTACGATTACCTATTAGTTGGGGGAGATGCAATGTTAGTTTACTCACGCGTAATGCACAATTTTTCTTCTTTTTTTCTCGTCCTGTTCATCAATCCTGTCAACAGATGTGTTGATGGCAGAGATATTTTGAGACTGCTGAAATAGTGCCCCCTATCTCATCAGAGCTGGGATAATATATACAAAAGTTCTGACGTAATTATTTCTGACTCTGCTAAGCGTGGTTTGCATTTTTCTCCGCGATAATCACATTCGTTGGCGTTGAATTTCCACTGAATTCTTTGGAAGTCAGTTCCGCAACCACTGGTTTGTCAGGCCAAAGTGCCACGTGCCAAGAAAGTATCTGTCATGGCGACTGTAAGTTACAAGTTTAGATGTTTTAATTTACGTCAGTTCAAAGTTCCCTTTCAAGTCTAAAATATTAACATAGCCAGTAAATCACTGTAGGCCTACAGTCTACTTGTTGTTTATACAGGAACGTTTCACAACGAGTAACACACGGTCTTGTTACAAAACATAATCACCTCTATATTTCTAAAGATTGATTATGTTGCTACAGGGATGTCGATTAATGAACAAACGATACACCATATCATGTTCTTAATCAAATAAACCTGGAATTACCACAAACCTGTACACTCTGGCCAGCTGTTTTGATCCAGTTTCTATCCGCCACTGTATACCTACCTTTTAACAGAACACACTTCCAAGACCCAAATGTATTTCTCCAACCATTTTGTCTGCTTTCCTCCACCAATCGGCCAAATCTCGCGTGAATCTCGTTGTTGCGATATCACCAAAACGCTCGGTTGTGATAGATGTATGGATATGCACCAAAATCGTACATTTTGTTCGCCGAAAGCCTATTTACAAGCGTATGCATACTGTCCACATATATATATATAAAACGGGCGAATTTAATAAGGGTTTAGAAAACACAAATTTACTGCAAGAGTACATTTGGTTCGGAACCTTAAACAGATTGCAGCTGTTAAATCTCTACACAATTTACATGGACTATGTTATCAGTTGATTTAAAAAAAAAATCATATCATAATGGCGACGTTCGTTTGACATCCGAGATGTTGTGCGCAGTACATTCGACGACTTCCTAGTGTTTCACCACAGTTAAAATTAAAATTTTCAAGCTTTTCACAAACATATAATTTAAAGGTCGTTATCCATCCTCCTTATACAGGATTACCTAGTAGGTTATATTCCAGACTCATTTTAGGACATTTGATTTATTTAGGCTATTTGAAGGAATAAAGGTGGTAAAGAGATGTTTTTACAGGTGTTTTATTTTTTAACCAAATCGAACACCGTTAATCATTCAGAGTCTTGATCTCCTAAAACAGGTCATGACTTAGCTGACAGATTCACCGACGTCAATACTGGCATCACTTCCTGTGCACGAGACATGCGAGAGGAGAAGTTTATGGCGCTTATTTTGGGAAGAAGAAATTCAACTCCCTTCCCAGATGGTAGGGTCTCTTTCTGACGTGTTTTGGAGACCCCAATTTACACAATACGGAAATGGGATCAAGTAAGACGGGCTCGTGTAACATCTCTTTGAGAGACAACCTTCTTTGATGTGGTTAGACTCAGCAAAGAGAGAGTGACTTATATAAGCGTCTGCAGAAGGACGTCTGCTTTGTTGCGGCTTACACATGGATACGATAAAAACAAAAAAACAGGTTAGTGGGCACTTAGCTGCTTCAGGTCCTGCTGGACGACTAATGGACAAACTTTTATCGCTTTATCCAAAAACAAAATATGCCCCCATGATGCCTTTGGAAAAATTGATTCGGATCGAAGTTTCACTAACTAGTTAAATTTGAAGATATAAAAACGTTTTCCAGTAAATGCTGATTAGATTCGTTTACAAGGTGTTGGCGATTAATAGGCCGGGTTAACTGTGCAGACGTGGCGCCCCATCGTTTTTTTTTGTTGTTGTTTTTTTTTTTTTGTTTTTTGTTTTGTTGATTCATAGATCTATTATTTTTCCAATCCAGGCCGCCCAATAATCGTGTATTACAACTGATTGCCTGACCACATATACTCAATAGATTCATCAGGTCTCCAAGTTGCGAATTTTAACGGAACTTGCGCTGTTACGAACGAATTTAAGAAGTTACGCTAAACTTCGCGACCGGAAAGGGTCTCATGGTCAACTTCCTTTTGCATCGAAGCCACCGTACAAGCAATCTCTACCAGAACGTTCTGTTCATTCGCTCGTGTAAGCTCTGTCAATATAAGAAATCTTTGCAACAATCCTGTAATTCATATTTTCACAGCATAATGTTTAAATTGCTATGTCAACCTTTTTCGTATGTGTAAACTGTCTGTAGGAATCGGATCCGATTAAACTGCGTAAAGTTTGCACGTCCAATTCTGCCATTGAGTATTTTTGGTGCAGAAATCAGAATATTTAAACCAATGTCGTTGGTCATAGCTCTGTATACCTGGCCACGTGATCGTGTACCGAGACGTATGTTGAGACCTTGACATGGATTGAAGCGAGTGAAAGGACCTGGGCACACATTCTTGAAGACTCCTACGAACTTTTTGTTTCATCGTGAAGATTTGTTTGTTTGTCTGATTGGGGTTTAACGTC
The DNA here is from genome assembly GCA_030265115.1 of Mopalia vespertina. Lineage (NCBI taxonomy): Eukaryota > Metazoa > Mollusca > Polyplacophora > Chitonida > Mopaliidae > Mopalia > Mopalia vespertina. The sequence goes on along the minus strand of JAQQZZ010137260.1, from coordinate 5,658 downwards.
GTACGCAAGGGTATTTCGCTTATGTGACGACGGATTGTACACTATACACTGTTCCGTGTCTAATAACGACGGCAAAAACGAGCGTAAACCACGTAAAAACCACCCCTTCGATTGCCGGAGCTACATTGTGTGACTCACCTTCTGGTTTTTCAGGTGTGGAACGATTGTTGAAAGGAACTCTGATCATAGTAGAAACAAATGCTTTGTTTAATGTTAATGAACACAACGAAAGCATTCCCACAATTCTGTCCGCGACTGTGATTCAGTTATTTCAGTGGTTATCGTGTCGGTTTACTGACCTTCTTTCGATGTACCTTCCATCGATTCGAGCTTCTCTGTCGACCTCTGGTATATGAGGAACATGTAGCTCTGGCAATTGCGGGGATGGTTCAGACCAAGTGCTTAAGCAGAGGGGTGTCCACCCGTCCAATGGACACCCTGAATTGAACAATTGGCTCATTTGAACACCCTGTTTTAAGAAACTTTAACATGCAGGAGATAGGGAAACTGTTAAACTTGGACACCCAGTTACTTACAAAATGAAGCAAAATGACAATTTTGAACACCATACTTTTGATTGCTGGCTAAGCCCCTGGTTCAGGCTCTCCATCTTGTTTAAGTAGAGCAGAGTGTGAGGTGACACGCCGTGGTCATAAAAGTGAAATGGCATTGAGTACGACGTTATATTCCAATCAAATAAACATTAGCAGAACATGTTAAGTATACACTCTTAAAAATGATGGTTCTTTGTGGTTCTTCAGAAAAGAGGATGGTTTTCTATGGAACCATTGCGACAAAAATGATTCTTTGATATAAGAAGAAAGGGATACATACTTGGAACATTTGTTGTGAGAGTTCCATACAGAACCATAAAGGGTTCCACGTGACCAGAACCATGACTGAAGAACCTTAAACGGTTCCATTGGAGCAATTTTTTTAAAGAGTGAAGGTCAGATTCTATCGGAAATTTACTCTTCTCAATTATCAAAGCCGATAAACAACAACAAAAATTAGAAAGCAAATAATATAAATATACTGCATGCAATTTGTAAGACAGGAGTCTCTGGTAAAAAAAATTAGATATTTTATAGCAGACAGCTTTTTTTAGTCTAGATTCTACAGCCAGACATCACCTGTTCGTATTTGATGAAAGGTGATAACAGCCTAGCCAGGCAGATCATAATTCATTTATTAACAGGCTCATCATCCGAACATCTTAGAGCGATAACAAGGATTTATACCCTCTCTGAGCGTCATAACAGGCAGCGGGGAGTTTAATACAGTGGTAATATACCCCAATGAATGTCTCACATATAATAGAATAGAGAAAACGACTCGATAAAAACTGATTGAGCACACCCACAAGATTCTATACGAAAAATAGATCTAAACCTCATATAATTTAGCCATCATGGTTATCTTGTCGGGAGCTTTGGGAGGTCGAACAGTGGAGGTTTTACCGCCACGGTAGTCGTCAAGAACAATCAGAGATCTTCCGAGAAAAAGCCAAAGTCCCCAGTAACTTTTAATCTCCCGTAACTTTTTTCAAGCGGCCAGATTAAAAATCAGAAACCCGAAGAACCCAATGCCACTATCAACCAGGTCGTATTTGGGACCCATTATTCAATTAAATATTTTACCAACATAACATAAATGGTAAGCCTGTATATACCTGTAAATTTACAACTTTGATATGTAAAGCGTCAATCAACGCGTAACGGTATATTGTTTTGCTTTGTTTGTGTTGTGCTCAAAGGGTATCTTACTTATATTACTACGCGACGGACTTTTTTCTTCTCCTGACCAACTTTTATGCGTTAGAACACCGAGATGAAATCATCTTAAAGCCACTCCCTCGACTGCCAGATTTACCTCGTATGACTCCCTCATATACCTGTGGTCGACTGAGGGACTCGAACTTGTTAGCGGTGGATGGAAGGAGGGTCAGTATAGTCCACGCGACGACTCTTAGGCTACAACTGAACCACGGCAACATGACGCGTAACACTACAAGGATAAATCAGTTCAAAATTGGTGTAAGCAAATAAAGAATTCAAAACAGTGTTCATAAACAAAGTGAAAAAACAAACAGAAGACAACAGCGCAGCGAGCAAACGTATTATATGCAGGTATGTAACTACATTAAGAGGCTACGGGAGCAAACAATAAACAATCGTTTTAGTTTTTTAAATAATAGAGAGAGCAGATGAGCTGTAAAACGTGTTCTTTCCACGTGCCTTGTGAACTGTTTGCTTACTTCTTTGTGGACAAGCTATCTATAAAATTGGTACTATACTTGCCACAAGCCTGCTCCTTTGTTATTTTTATGAGCAAAAAGCCCCTTGAGTTGAAGTGTTAATCGTATATAACGAATGTCCAAAGAACTAATGCAGTATAAATTCACAAACTACCACAGCTTGTTGGTTTCATTTAATTTATATGATAGCTGCAAAGTTATTGTTCTAAATCTGTTAATTTCACTGTTATGAATAAAATGTGTAAGTCGAGATATGCTGGTGCATCAATATACACCAGGATTTATTATTTTGTTTAGCCAAAAGGCACGCCATGCAAAATTTGAGTGAAATACCCTTAAGTACGGCGTTAAAGCCCTATCAAAGAAACAAATCAATAAACGCTAACTGGAAGTATACGGACTCCAGAAACCGACGAAGACTTGATCTGCCACCTTACAAGATGGTAAAAAGATATTTGAGCTTTGTTGTGTGTGTGGCAAAAACGGGAATAGTCGGGAACGATATTTATACTGCGTTACATAATAAGCATTCCTTATGCCTCTTAGCCTTCAGTGTTCTCTCAACCCCGCCTTACCTGTATTACGTAACTTCCACCTAATGTTCTTATCCCCCACATACCAAAGATAAGAAAGAAGAACATTTGTTTATTTATAGAGGTTATGTATTATACCGTATTACAGTTATATACCTGTGGACCATGCACACCGCTGCATAGACAAGTTAGGGAAATGTCTTGGAATCTAACCTTATCATATACCTAACTTGTCTTTGTCAGTTTATCTATAGAGCATGAGCAGATTCATCAATTTTAATTCATCGACATTTCTGTGTCAATGTGATTACCTTTTAGACATGTCTTTAACCGACTAACTAGGTAGAGACAAAATTTCATCTTTTGTATATATAATTGATATATATAATAGACACTAAGTTTTGTTGATTGAATTCGCACCACGGTTAATCTTTTTTTGATGTGTAGGACTGTGATGCATGACGTACTCGCCATTATTCACCCTAGCAATAACAAGGATATATAGCTTGACGGGAGTCAGTCAGACACCTGTGGGTTTCATGTGCCGGTTATATACTAATGCATCACCTAAACTAGATACATCACAACTGACTAATACGTCCAGCGAATCTCGCGTAAACAAGAACGGCCAGACAGAACACACGCATCCTCTTTCTATATTTGAAATGTGTTTACCTTTATAATAATTCTTATCACGTCTGGGACTACGGGTGGTTAAATACATTACTTCCGTTGCTGCCACCTACCTGTAAACAAAGCGCGAAGATATCGAAAAGTGGCTCAGTGTATATAGCCCAGTACTCGGACGGGTGCATAATCGTACTGTTAAGATTAACGCGAAGAAGGGAACGAATGTACGATCTCCACATAGACATAAGATATGAGATTAAAACACAATATTGTTAAATATCATTTGAGTTACTTTCATCGTCATTCTATCTGAAACAGGAGTTTTTTTCCTTTGAATTCGGTGGTAAAATTGTTACAAATATTTGAGACGATTTGAATACATCTAAATTTCACAATAAAAATGTTATTATGTCAACGAGTTCGATCAATCAAAAATGAGTATCTAATTTGTAGGTTATTCCTAACCCATGCCGAATATCTAGTTGCCTACATTTATAACAATACTTTGTACACCATAATGATCATTACCTTCTCCCGAGATGTCTGTAGGTTACCCATAACATAACTCGAGATAAAGGTGTATTAGGAACTTGTCGTTGGGAGTTTATCTAGAACATAAGATGATTCATCGATTTTAATTGATCTACATCCCTGTGCCAGTGTGATTGCTTTTAAGAAATTTATGAAGTGGACAAATGTAGATTTTTAAAAATGGTAAAAAAAGGAAATGGTTATAGTAACCATCAGACTTGAAAGAATCGGATACAGATGCCAGGACATCCGTTATTTGTATTTTGATCGAGCTTCCATTCTAGCTACTGAAATGGAAATGAAATATACGAGCGATTGGGAGGGGGGAGGGGGTTATCTATCATAAAACTGATATGCAAATAGGAAAAATAAAAATCCAAAGTAAACCCCTCTCAAGAAAAACGCTTATATATTTATAATGTAGAGAAAGAAAATTCTGCTTGCCTCCATCGGGATTAGAACTCTGTCTAGCAGGGTCAGCGTTCTTACCATAATATATATCCACTGATTGAAACCCACCGGCATGGCTGTCGTCTATCTCTCAACAAATTACATTCCAGAAGAGTTGTTTCCATGGCACCACGCGGCAGGATCACTCCGCGCCGCCTGGTGGTAGGTATCTTTACAGCATGTGACGTCACGGCTTGACGCTGAAGACATTTATGTTATGATAGCGAGACACGTTCCCCAAACAGTGTGGCCTCGAGGCAAGCAAAACTCCGATGACCTTTATTTTATAGATTACACAATACCACTCGGCATCATAACACGGATAAGAAGTTGGTCCGTGGAACGTCTGGCGGAGGAACCCACTCTTATTTACAGAGTATCTCAAAAAGATGTCAAACACTGAGAGTTATTGATAAACAACCCAGTCTCGAAGTGAGGATGCCTTAATGTCACTTCACTTCCGGTTGGCATTTTGTCAAACAATAAAATCTCCCAGAATTCGGTTTCTACCATTTTTTTCTTCTAGAGTAAACCATTGTGGAATGTTTGGTGATACTATCACAATCTTGAGGCCGTTCACTGTAGGTCGATCCTGCGCCTTATGTGGGACACAACAGTTTGGTAATTTGAGCGGGGACTCAAGGGGGTAATCTGGTTAGAGGCAAGGTCACGCATGACTTGAAAGATTATAAAAGATCAACATATTTCAAAAGAATATAAGAGATTCAGCTTGTTACGGCTCTGTAGCTCTTCTATACAAAAATATTGTAAAAAACTGATATCTCGAATTAATATACAATTCAATAATTGATTGATTGATTGATTGTAAACGTCGTGTTTAAGGGCATTCCGCTTATATGACAGTGGTGTTCTTTCAAAGAGTGAACAAGAACACAACCATATTATATACAAATGCTCTGTTGGAAAACTAATGTTCCTCCATAGCTGACAGCATAAAGATACTCTAATTATACTGTCCTTAGCCAGAGGGTATTATGGCAATGACAATGTGTGTAAGCTCTCTAGATAAAGGTAGCACGTTCTGAGCTAGTCTCGCGTGAACTAGACTCTCCTCGCGTTAACTTCGACCACGGCTAGTGGGTCTGGTAACACTACATGTTATCTTTTGCAAAAACGATTTGGTCCAGTTATCGTACAGTTGCTTTTTTGATACGTTAATTTTAAAAAAAATATTTCAAAAATTAAATCGAACCCAAAACCTATCAATTTATTTACAAATAAATTACTTTGGGGTTT
>JAQQZZ010137249.1:0-13389 GCA_030265115.1 Mopalia vespertina | reverse complement strand
AATTTAAGGGAATGTGACCAGACAACAGTTGATAAATTAAAACCTCTGCTCTTCTGGGTGATAATGACAAAACAGGGGATTTAATCAATACTATTATTTTAAATGTTTTTTGGATTGGGGTGTAACGAATTGTAATTATAACGACTGAAAATGAAAATCGGGGTAAGAAACATAACAATAACATTATACACGAGCATATATTGTTTGTTTGATTTGGGGTTTAACGTCGTACTATAGTTCTTTCACTCATAGGTGGTAGCCCAATGGACGAAGGAAACCACTCTCGACGCCACTGGCAACAAAGAAAGACAGGACAGGACAAACAATACAAACAGATCGGCTGTTTATTGCCCCTTACCACTGAGAGCACCAGACAGTTCCCCTCCCATCCCGGTACAATATTGTACGCCATGGGCTTCATTCTAGGGTTTATTGTAGTCAACATTGAACAGCTCTATTGAACCGGACTATTTATCTGTGTGTTCATTATGGCTAGATTGTTATTTCTACTGACACAGTATTAGAACTGATGACATTTGTTGAGCTGACAACAACAAAAGACGAGACCAGCGCTTTCGAACAATCTGCAATACTTTACACATGTGATAGTATTGTTCGCAACGTCTGCATAACAGTGAACAAGTAATTGTGAATATCGACAGTGACGTCAGTGGCTTATAAACACAACGGCTTCAATATTATAGTAACTGATATCTTACACAATAAAACGTATTTGATCGATGCTTATGTAAAATTTTATTGAAACGTGTATCCATGTTGCTTTACATCTCAGCTAACTCAGTCACACAAGAGCGTGACAACTAAATGGGTGCAGGATATGTCCCCAAACGAAGACAACGCAGGACAGTCCCAAGACTCACATACAGTTCTGCTTCGTGTATGCCTTATCTTTGAGAGCACTAGCGCAATAGAAGCCCGAATAACACAAAGCATATATACAAGAGAGAGGGTGGCTAAGCCAAGTTCATGCATGATCTTTTCTTTCTGATTGAATATTTCATTAGAGGAGTCCATCAGAAAAAATCTTTTGACAGCTGTAAATCTTAGGAATTGTTACAAGTTTTCAACTTCAAAATTTGGCCGTTAAAACAAAAAGTTAACACCGTTGGTTTGCTGCAATGGAAAGATGAATACAAACAATTTTCAACTTTAACCATCTGTATGTGCCTATCGCCATAAGTTAGCCGGTAGCTACATATTTATTATAAATAAAATTGTTGTTATTCATATGGAGATCGTGAAGTGGTAGATAAAGTTAATGACAAAACAGTTAAAAAGCATCAGTGTAAAACTGTTTGTGTTAGATTCATTTATTGCAATGGTAAAGAAGTTTTTCAGTTGTTGTTTTACAAGTCTTTGACATATGTACGCACACACAATCCTTGTAAACATTGCAATTGTCACTAAGAATGTAAAATAAGACATTAGTTGTTACTCCGTTGGCGCTTGAGCGCGTTTTAAAATTATGTTTTATCCGAATAACTGTTTATGTTGTTTTATCGGACGCGAACTATATAATACAACGCATTCCAGGTATGTTTATTATGCTTGTTTGATTGGGGTTGAATGTCGTACTCAAGGGTATTTCACTTACATGACGACGGATTGTCCATTTAACACTGCTTGAAAAAAAAACACCCCCGAGATTGCCGGAGTCACATCGTGCGACTCACTCATATACCTGATGGTTGACAGGCGGACTCGTTCCCGTGGACGGTTCATCGAAGAAGGGTTAGTAAGAAGACACATTAACCACAACGCCACGGCCGCGGGCCACATTTATTGTATTATAATCACTTTTTGTGGACATGCTGTATATAAACCACACGGTTTCAAATTGAATTTCAAACTGTTTACTCGTAGGACTATTGTACGTATAGGTAGCTAATCCTGACCAGTATATATTTATATTAACAAGGCTGCTTTATCACATCAGTGCATTGTGAGTGTACAACATGCTTGTTTCATATCGAACACCATTGAGAGGTATACACTTGTCTAAGTGGCCTACATTCTGTTAATACAGAAAATCAATGATGATTGCAATTTCCCACTTTGAATCACTGATTCTGTTCTATTCGAATTTCTTCAGTGTATTAAGCATAATACCCCCTTTGATCATACGCTTACAGAATAAAAAAAGGTTTATCAATTGTTCTGGCACCAATTCAGATAGCAGCAATAAGAACATCAGTCATATTTAATTATTTGACATGCTGGTTCTGTACGTCATTGTTGGATATTAATTAAGCTAGATGATAAAGGAAACAAAGAAAGTGTTATCATCCATAGAAGACTTCGGTGGAAACACACTGTGCAATGGATAAACCATTTACAATTCATACTCCGTATTATCACCATATTAATCGTTAATATACCAACAAATACCAGAATAGCCCTATTAGAGTAATTCTTCCTTAATATAATATCAAAACTGTCATTTATTGTACTGTGGTGTATTGATTTGATCAAACTTGTACTGTTTTGCGCGTATTTGTAATAGATAAGGATACAAGGAACATTGAGGACGCATACACAGTTTATACTGAAAGTACTGCATTTTAATACTTTATATTTGGGGTATAACATATTTGTATGAAAACGCTTGCCTCCGACGCGACCAATGTCTGATTCATGTAAAGTCTTCGGAAAGCGACACACAGTTTGATCTCCCATTTGGAATCGATGACTCCTCTTCTAAAATCATTCATCGGCTAAAATAGAGGTCTCCTTCTCCGAGAGGAATTTTCGGGACCATGCATTGATCGAATTCCGGATTTGGACTAATCTGCGTTTTTGGGCAACTTATCGCAAATTGACATAACAGTGCTCTCGGAGCAGCATGAAGCCGATATACTGTAGAGTCATTTTTTTTTTTTTTTGTTATGATTGACTTGTTTTCTATGTGCCTGTGGCTAGTGAAGTTGAGGATGATAACTTATATTATAACATAAAACCCTAAATAAACAAAAACAGACCTTCTTAAAAGTTATTGTTGTAGCATATGCATGATCTGTTTAGAGCTCTATTTGATTAAAATTCGCATAGCATCTATTGGTCGATTCATTAGTGTTTTACGCCACATTCAGCGGTATTTCAGCTACGCTGTGGCGTGAACATATCTGTAATTTATTTATTTATATCCATATTTCAAGACAATTCCAATCAGCAGCACCCTTGCCCGTAAACATCAAAGAGAGAAACAACATGAACTGAACAGAACATTTTAAATATATTAAATAGTTCAAATTTGACTCTAAAAATTGTAAATATTGTGTATAAAATAACCTTAATTAGAGTGATTTCCAATGATTTATAAAAAAAAATAGATTTTATGATACACACCGATCTGTTTAAGGAACTCGATGACAACATCGCCAGCAATGTTGTCAAACAAGTCCTTCATAGAGGTGACTGTATAGAACTGTTGCCTAACAGTGGCAAATTCAACATGTGTTTGGTGTCGTAAACGCAGTCACAAATTTCACATTTTGGTTCTGATCTTTGTTATCAATAAGGTGCTTTTTTGTGAGGTGACTGTGGCCTATTTTATATCGCGTTCGAACCACCTGGTCCTTGCGAGACATTCCGTGGGAGTAAAAATTCTGACCAACATAGTGTCGCTCTATTATATTGATTGTTCCCAACAGTAGCAATGCTCTTTGATTGATGTTGTAATTCCCAAGCTCAAACTAGCACAAGTTAGTTATCCTTACAACATGACCCAGAATTTATTTATGACCGAATCACTTGATATTGCCACCAAGTTGCGATATATAGACACACGACGAAAGTTTTTTAAAAACATAATACAATAACTAAATTTAAACAATGGTAAACCTTCTTTCACTCAGATGCCAAAGCAGAGATAAATAATACTGGAATGCTGTGTCCGTATTAAATTATCCAGGTGGGGTGATACTTGTTTGCCGTGCTAAAAAACTACTCAGACAATATGTTAATTGACACGATACCTGTTCAATGTATGTATCCCGAACCTCCAATTGTTAATTGATAAATCTAAATTGCTAAAATACTATTTTGACATAATTTTTTCTTTCCTTAGTCCGTTTCTAATTAACGCTTAGACTGGTCACAAAAGTTTATGTTGAAGCTGAAATGTCTAGGTAATCGCAATTTATTTTGTGTGCATTTTCTTCGTTTGTTTCATTAATAATAATAACAACCTCTACTACAATTTGAAATCATATATATTGTCTCCTGTTCTCCAAAATAAATGAAGAGACAGTGATCAGTTGTCTGCTAGATTTGCCATGGCTTAATGAGCTCAAAGGTCTAAATGGAAGTGGCACAAGACAAACAGAAAATGATAAAACTATCTCTCCTTGATAGCGGATAAACCCTCAACTACGGAATGGTCCCTGGAAGCAAGATGTGAAAACGACGAGTAAATGAACAGGTAATTTGAAAATACTTTTTCAACCGCCTCTGATTCGACGATAAGGGCTTCAGGGTCGTTGCTTCGATCGAATTCATCCGGCTAACTATAGTGTGTTTCGAGGGAAGCAATGCTATGTTTACGTTACTGGTGAAACTACAAGGCATTTTTGATTTTTCCGAAGGCAGTTGGGGTTTGCCGCTAAATCAATGAAATACACTCGAGCTTCGCATAAAACACAAATCAATGTCAGTCTCTGGTGATAAATCCGGCTTTTTAAGCTGTGTTATGCAACATATTGTCTTTTTGTTCAAATTAAATTACTCCATAACATCCATATTAGGAATGTACAGTCGATTACTTGTTTGTCCGAAATTAAATTTCAATAATAATGCTGTAAAAGTGTTTTGCGAGAAACCTCTTCTCAAACGCGGTTGCGTTACAATATAATTTTCTTGAGTACGTTCAAATGTAACAATCTTCAGCCTTTTTATCAATTAGTAGAAGATATGTGTTTCATTAATTAGAGAAGAATCTAAATGTGTGAAAGTTATCTTCTTTAATTCAAATATAAATCCGCTTCAGTCAACTGTTCTTTTCATGCAAATATGTACATGAAAGGAATTGATAGCGTTTGACTGAGAATGCACATTGACGAGCGATGGATGCAGGGATTCAGCAAGATTTATTTTAATCAAGTCTATGAAGTTTTAACAAAGATTTTAATTCAGAACATAAAAATGAATGCCATTGTCTCGATTGGCGACTAATTTCAAAAAAGTCTTGAATTTATCCAGTTTCAATGACCTTCGTTCAGCATCATTTTGGTTGGAAGACTTACAGTAAATCTCTTTTGACGAATCCCTTTTTTTTAAACAAAGTAAGTAAGTATTGATACGTGTTGTTTCAGGAACCTACTCCTATTTATGAAGTCAGAAATTCTTGATTATTCTCTTTTATAATATATGTATATGCATATTGGATAAAGGAACGACCGTAATCCACACTGTATGCATGGTAATGTTTGACCAAGTAAAAACTTAGTTTGTTAAAATATACTCCTCGTCCCTGTGTAAACTCACCTCATATAATGATACTTAGTTGCATACTTATTTTAATTTGCTACGCCTAATCTGTATTTATTTTCCAAAGGACAATGATGAATATCCTTGAATATAACAATAAGTATACTGATTTACCAGCAACTCCAGACGCTTTCTTTAAACGTTAATTGGATTGTTCATCTAAATATGCTATGACTTAGATTAATAATAAATCATTAATAACCTTTACTCGACTTAAATACAACCTTTACCTGGAGTGATTAATCAGAGCACTGAACACTTTTAACTCTTGTTCTGAATCTCTATGCACGTTTTAGGCGACTCAATAATATATATAAAAAAAAAAATCACGTTTGCCATAGTTGTAAGAATGAAATATTTCGACAGACTAATATATTATTCCTGGACTTCATTTCTGATAAGAATTCTGTATTGTTTCCCGTTGGGACCAACATATTATTACCAATTTCTGTGAACTAGTCAAATCAGTCGCCGGGGCTTCTGAAACGAAACTTAACGAGGTTCGCCTAATGTACCAGTCAAACTTTTTCCCCCTTGTGTTTTCAACTTCGAGATAATGTGTGTCTCGGTCCTGAATTATAATTAAAGAATTAACCCACGGGGAAAAATGGAACTATCATAAGTTATCTGTGCAAATTAGAAAAGTGTAACTCATATTAACCTAGTGGTAACTTGTCATAGACATTGTCTTATATTTAAGACACGATGGACATCTGCCAATTTCCAATGGCACAAAGCAGCGGGTCCCTGTAAATGTCAATTTATTTTCCTATTTACGGGCATTTAATATCGGTCCGACTGTGCAGAAAAGGAGTTTTAGGACATGTTTACCTTTCTATATCAGGGATAATCCACAGGGGCGATAAGTAAAATTATTTAAATAACTGTGTGGTGTTGCCACGGGAAATTAAATTGTATACGCCATTCCCTTAGTGAATAGACTATAATAATTAACTATAGATAACAAAAGTGCTACGATTATATCTATACATCAACCACACAAAGTTCCGCTTAATTTAGTAATCTGTGCATGGGTCTGATATACTCAGAGTGGCTGTGTATTGAATTATGTTCCGAACGGGTTTTATCTGTTCTGAGCTGCATATGGGTAAACTACATGTAGGCCTATATAGTAATTTGCGGTTTTCTACGAATCTGAGAATATTTGAGATCCCGTTATATTATTTTTGTAACAAATTGTTTTCAAAATAGGAGGCTGAAATGCGACGAAATGAGACTCCCAAAAAGTGAGAACATCATGGCACAGATGATAGATTAGGGCAATAACATGACTCTAGTAACCCTAGGCTAGTGTTGTCTCGTTTTCCAGGCACCTGACTATAAATGAGGATTTATTTGATATACGATATAACGCACACTAGCTAATATGTGAGTATATACCTGTAATTGTTGCACATAATTAAGACAACCTGATTTATTTATATAAAGGTGGGGTAAATAACCATTGTCTGTTTAAGAGCTTTGCCTACCATTATTCTGCCTACAAGGTTGAAGTTGACATCCTAAGTGGAGCCAAATGGCTATCGAAAAAATTATATTTTGCCAATTAAAACGTTTACTAACTTTCCTACATGCATTTATTCGTATGATCAATTGGATGGTATATTCTAATAGTGGTACGTGACCGTTATGGCATAATATTTGACTTTCTAAAAAAAAATATCAGACATTTTTATACTGGAACATTTATGCGATGCAATATGTGTATTATACCTTTCTCTAGCCTTCTTATTCTATGCTACAGGCGTTTAATAATTGTATATTCTATCTTGGAGATTAGAAACTACAATGCAATACAACGGAGCGAGTATTTTACAAAGTGGGCGTCTCCACCAAACGTGATTTGTTTAGTCGTGATGTTCTTTCAAACGTCACAATGACATCACGATGCCGTGTGATTAGTTTTTTCAGACAGATTCTACTATAAAACCCACTGTTTGCTGACATTCACGATAAACAGTGGGGTTTACACTTAATTCCTTATAGATGTAGGTGAACATCAATGTACACAGTGGTGCTATGTGAATATTTTAAATTAATTTAAATGCAGATATTTTGGGGGGTCATGGTGCATTGAAATGTGCAATGGTGCAGGTACTATGAGCACTTTCCTCATTCAGGATTTTCATGATAAATTCGTTTCACCTAATCAACTAGTTGGGTAAATGAGACATTTTTTACCCCTCGATCTGCTGGTAAACTTGTTTTTAATATATAGCCAATACCTCAAAACCTACCAAAGTTTATAACTTATTTATTATCACAGAATACCGTTTGCATCTTTTGTGATCTTTGTCTCTTTCCTTTTCACCTTCTTCTAAAGCTAACTTTTATATCAAACACACCTTTTTATACCAATCTTCGTTGAATTTTATTCTACACCACTTAAAACCTTCAAGTGGATGTGCTTTTGTAAAGGTTGATCCAAATCTATTCCAGCCAATACAGTTGCTTATAATGCTGCTCGGCACTCTAAAAGGATTAGTTATGGCTTATAAGGGGAATTCAGAGAAAATTTATGAATGTCTGTATTAACCAAAACCATGGCATGGAATTGTTTTCGCAAAATTATCCAACCAATGCCGCTATCTTTGTAAAATTCTAGACATTTGAAATGTTAAAATGTTACGTAGTTCTTTTAAAACTCAATTGGGAGAGACGGTATTAATGTCCGTAATAACAAATACCTTGGTGTGGAATCAGTTCTCGCTAAAGTTAAGTATTCCAGCTTTGAGACATACATTGAATTATTAACAGAGTTCGACTCATGGTGTGAATTATTGTGATAAACACCAAAACTGTGATTATGTTCTGTTGAACTGCTGTCGGATTTTCATTTATATACATGCTATCAGCAACAGTAATCTATCCTTCGCGACAAACTGTCCGTTACACCATATAATCGCACAACTAATTACTGTCGATGTGTTTGATGTTATTATTCCGATGGTCAAATGGAAGAAAATAAGCTGTGGTTACATCACGATCCATGACGTCAACTTTCAACATGAGACGCATGTGAAGGCGTTTACTGGTATTGTCTGGGTGTTTAATTTAATACACCCTAATACATACTAAAGATATTATCTAATAAACAGACTGCGTGGGTAGCTAATTCCTTGTTAATTCGCAATAGGATTACGTCCAAACCTCCCTTTACAGATGGGCCATTTTTCAACTGTGACTATCCTTCCTATCTACAGCAACTGTCAGGAGACAGTTTACACACGGACGGACAATTTTCTGGATAAATGTTGGCGGAGAGAAATAGAAAGATAAAATGATCACTAATGGATAGACTATATGTGGTTATCACTTGCCATATGAATCCAAAATATAAAAAATGTGTTGTTCATGAATCGTATTGTGAGCATCAATTTTAAAACACTAAGGTGTTTTTCATAGACAAAGTCAGTCATATAACTTAGGCCTCCAACCGTATCTTAAAGAGACAGGCGTATGGAAATCTTATGAAAGTGTAAAATGATATGCCGGGCAATCATGCCCGTAGGATCACAAACTAATGATCTTAACACAATGGAAGTAATGATGCGTTTAGGTTTTTTTTGGTAACAGTCCCTCTGATATCCATTCGCCAGGCAGTTGTGTTACAATGTTTAAAACCTGACAGATCACAACAATTTAATCTGTCAACCGATGAGGATACAACATAGAGGCTAACACCAGATTAAATCGCTAATAGTGGATAAGAGATAGGCCTTCAGCATGGCGAGACGTAATCTATTAACGGATTAAATGTAATTAACACTCCTTCATTAAACAGTGTCCAATTGTCGCTGTAATCAAAGATTACCTTGTCCTTCGTCAACACGAAAGCTGCTAGCATAAAACACAATATACACAATGTCTTCTTTCTTCTGTGGACGCAGATTGATGGTTGACAAAGCGAAGGGTTTAGTCAATAATCATTACTCAACTATGTACACTTCTGGATGGATGTAAAGAGTCGTGCCAGGTTACAGTTAAAATGATCGAGACCAATCAGCAATTGCTTTAGAGAACATACATTGTTTGTTTGATTGGGGTTTAACGTCATACTCAATGGTATTTCACTTTATACGACGACGTCCATTTCAATCAGTTCCTTGCTTAAGAAACCTCTCCAAAAACCACCCCCGCGATTTTCGGAGTCACGTTAAGGAGTGACTCATGTACCTCTCGGTCGACGGACAGACTCGAATCCATGTACGGTGCATTGAAGTAGAATAAGTAGGGAGCCGCGGCCTTATACGACATATGCGACTCGTAAATAATTTAACGTTGTGTAACATGAAGGTCAAACTTGAGAATTGCCATCAGTCTAGCATTGTTTAAGGTATAAGTCGACTTCAGTGCGATCATTTTCGCCCACGCGACAGCAGGGGAAGAAGAGGAGAGAAACCTTGGTGACCCTTGAGTTGCTCCATCACATCCGCTTCAATTTATTGGATTTAATTTGTCAATACTCGACTGAATAATTGTCATGTGTGCTATTCGACATGAAAGAGACTGTATAAGCAAACTGTACGTTTTGAACGATTATATGTCCTAGAATCAAAGTATAGTTAGAACTTGAAATGGCTACACTTCAAATATTGTATTAATTATTCTATGTAGGCCCTACTATACAATTTGATGATTTTTAATCTTCTTTAGGGGCAATTTCGTTAGTCTTATCATTGGAAATTAAACTGAAACCTGCCGCAATGATGTCGTTTATTAATTTATAAATGGAACAAACCCTAAAAGTGGTAATCCGTAAACCTTTTAGACGGCCAATCTCAACTTGAACAGAACTGTTGAAAAGGGGCACGATTTCTGTTGATGTAGCCTACATACATTCACTTCAATAAGCCTTCTCTACAAAGTTTGTGTACTCTTCTTAATGGTCCTCGGTTCCGAGGGAGTTCAGTCGGAATCTAAAAGTTGATTATGTTTACTTCAGAGAGAGGGGATATATTTCCACATGCTGTAATGTCGATTCTTTTTTGTAAGTAGATCTATTTTTTTAAGGAATGTCCACAAACTGCTTTGACGACAAGGAGTGTCTTGGGAAAGGAATACTATTCTATACATGTTGAACAGTCACTGATTAAATTGCCGCAGTCCATTGCTTTCCTGACAACCCTTAAGACGTTGGTAATGTTTTCGACACCGGAAAAAACACACGAAATAATCCAATAACATTAAATCGTATACACACAGAAGAACTTATGGTGCAATGTGTTTAACTCAAGGCCGTGTTGATATTGCCTGCTACATCAGGCATGGTCATTTACCAGATAGTAGACCACTAGTGGTTGGTGAGACATGATTCCTCCGTAAACATTTATTTTGTCAAACATAACTCTATGTCTTTTAAACTTGCAAATTGACTATGATGTTTGCAATACCCTTTTGTTATATAATTTCCTCCGAGGTTTCATTACCATCAGTACTGTTCACAGGATCGAGTCCGTCTGTCGACCCTCAGGTATATGTGTGAGTCACATGTTGTGGCTCCGGCAATCGCGGGGTGGTTTTTAACGGTTTCCTCCCGGTTTTCCACAGTAATTAGGTAAGGAACAGTCTGAAATGGACAATCCGTCGTCATATAAGTGAAATGCCATTGAGTTCGACGTTAAACCCCAATCAAACAAACAAATCAATACCATCAGAGTCACGTTTGGATTGGTGTGGGTGGGTGTTGATTAGAAAATATGCTGGTCTTCTCTCTGACACCAGCATATTTTCTAATCAACTTGCCTGCAATCAAATATACCACATAATGTATCAAAATTAACGTTGGCGGCTTTATCTCTTCAAAAGTGAGTGCTATTGGCAAACATTATGTAGTGGAGATGAAGTGCATGTTAACTGTAACTGATTTGACCACACCATTGGTGATGATAACCGGGTTGCTGACACCCCACTGTTCCTGGATATCTTTAGCTCTTAAAACGATGCAGGCTTGTAACGTCCAGAGCATTGTGGCTTACACAAATGTACGGGTCTGTCAAAAAGTAATGACCACTCCCAATGTAATCAGGTTTACTTTCACAAAGCTGTGACTAAGCTGACCAATCTTATGCTGCTTTTAGCTCGTAAATTGACATACTTACACAAACTATAGTTTATACCCTTTAACATTATACCCATGACATCAAACAATTTAATTAAGGTTTTGATTTACATATTGATAATATTCTTGCTAAAGCATTCTGGGCCAAGTCCATTTTTTTCTGTACTACGTCTATATATATTAGTTTATATTTGATGTTTAAGTTCGTTTGTTTGTTTGATTTGGGTTTAACGTCGTACTCAAGGGAATTTCACTTAGATGACGACGGATTGTCCTCTTCACTCTGTCCCTTCCCGTATTACGATGGAAAACTGGGTGGAAACTTCGTAAAAACCACCCTGCCGATTGCTGGAGCCAAATCCTGCAACTCACTCATACACTTGATGGTCGAGAGATGAACGCGATTCCGTGGACGGTACATCCAAATAGAATTAATAAGCACATAGGCAATCCATTGAGCCACGTCCGCGGGCCATGATGTTTAAGTACTGACTACATTCAGCATAAACTTCCGTCTGCTAACTTTGAAACGTATGTGTCGGAGGTACTTGATTTAAATGAAAATGAAAATATTCATAGCATCAAGAACGCCCCCGTCTTATGTAATTATTCCACATTTCTGGCTCAGGGTTGGGACTGAGCCTTGTGCGGTAAGAGCAACGGGGCCACATGAAGCGTATCTGTTTGTGATTCCTTCCTGTGATTGCCCTGTCTTGTCTTTGTTTGTTGCCGAGTGTGGTTGCCATAACCAATTACCTGGAAGTACGGCGTTAAAATCCAATCCAATTTTCTGCACACTCGATTGTCTTTTTTCGAAAGTCAGTGTTCGTAAGAGTTGTACTATTTGAGGTATGTCAAGTCTTGTGTATTGCATGTGATTATTTTCAGTGAGTGAAGTGGGTTATTGTCATAATAGGTTATTATCAACTATCCAGATTTTACCAAACGCTATGGGAATATATCAGCCTCTTACAAACTTGAGCTATTGAAAATCACTCTTAATGGATTTAAGGACCAGCAATAGAAACAGTACAGTCTACATAGGGATAAAACATTTTATAATATACCAAACGATGAGAAATAAACATCATATATCAGTGAGATTGGACTATTTGTGGTATCGTTAGCCTACTGTTAAAAGATGACTTTTGGTATTTTCACTGGAGATGGAACTACTTGTTTGTAACTATGAGTTCTCTCCCCCTTCTGGAGCAGCCTCCAAGTGGAGGTAATAGGCGTCTGCTGGAAGAAACAACTAATATAGTTCGATGTAAAATATAATGACAATCTACTTTTTGTTGATGAATAGTTCCTGAGAAAAATATCAATTTTCGTATCACACTCGATGTAACGAAAGTAACTGAAATTGCAGTAAATTTATTTGATTCCAATCGCGACAATAAATTAATAGATAGATTTATTAAGGTAGGGCAAGAGAAGGTTGTGGGTTTTCTCTTGGGGTCGAAATCTGTGGCTAGCTGTGCCAACACTTCTTGCTCTCTCTGACAGTAGCCGTAGTATATGTCAATCATATCAAACTTTTGGACAGGCTAGCGAAATACTGGACACATGAATAAATTTATCAGCTATTTCACGTCAATGCCGTGCGAGCATACATGTAGTGGACCGTATACCAAGTTATATTATACGAATTGCTTTTTATGTGCAATGTATTCTCAATATCGCGTTGATTTGTTTGATTAGGGTTTTACGTCGCACTCAAGAGTATTTCACTTATATGACGACGTGCCAGGCCAATGGATGAAGGAAACCACCCTCGACACACTGGCAACAAACAAAGA
>JAQQZZ010137238.1:0-13389 GCA_030265115.1 Mopalia vespertina | reverse complement strand
CGTCTATCGGCAACTAGTTGCCGTCCAGTTCCAGATAGTCGCGCATGTTCTACTTTCTACGTCCAGTTGCAACTGATTGTAAGTAGTTCCAAGTAATCGCAAGTGACATAAGCGCTTGTAGGACTGTTACCAACTAGTTCCAGTGAGTTGGGCTAGTTTCTGACCTGCGAGTAGTTTTGTGACATAAGCACTCAGTTGTGGTCAGTTGCCGTTAGTTCAAACATTGTATCGACTTGGTTCAATTGGGAACCAGGTAAAAAGTATAAGCTTATTATAAATGTAGAGAAAGATGATTTTGGATGTCTCTGCAAAGGATCAAAACTCTTCCAAGCAAGTTACAGACTCACGATCCAATATTACCCACATTAAAGATGCATTTAATCGGACAAGCTTTAGAGTATGTAGGTATATTTAGATATTGCTGTGTTTGTGTTAATTTATTATATTGATTTATTACCTGTAAAGGTGTCAATTGAGGTCAGTTAATCACAGGCTGGCAGGTGATATATTGGATTGTTAAAGATACAATAGCAGTAATCTGTCACCATAAATCCACTAGAAGAAATAAAATTAAAATTTGTATATATTTCTATAATACATGTATCGATTTATCCCAAACAAAAAGCCAGCTTACAGAAAATATTGACAGCTACCTGTAGACGTGTTAAAGAGATTATATTTCTTTTGGTTTAAGGTAGAAAACAGAAGTTTACAAGTGGCATGGAATTGTGGGGTGGTTTTTCGAGGTTTCTACTGTTTAAACACAAAATAAAAATTAAATTAATAAATTTATAAAATATTAAAAAATAAATAAACAGACAGACAAACCTACATGTACCTTTTAAGGCACCTAATAATGGTAGATATTGATCATTAAATTTATTGTACATGTGTACATAGTTGCATGAATTGTAGATGAAATGATTTTGATGCTAAATATCTTCTATTGAATTATTGATCCTGGCCCACCTGGTTTGTGTCAGGTAAGGTCAGCTAATCAATTACTGACAGGTGAGCTATTAGATCTTTAAGCTTATACGTACACTTGTCTTGTTGTCTACCTTAGTACAGACAGCTGACTGAGGCATTATGTAAACATGTTTGTGCAGTTTTGTTTTGCTTCCAATACAGATGGAAACTTATATAAAAAGGATAAAATGATAATAATAAAAATCCCCCTCTATTTCAGTAATGATTATTTTTTTTTTTACATTTTTTACAATAATTAATTTTTTTTATAGCAGCAAAACAAACAAATAAATTTATGTTATCTGAGAATAAAATCTTGAAAAGAATCCGCTGTCTCCCAGGTACAAAATTTCCAAGTCATTAAAATAGCTTCCGACATGTATGTATAAACATGTACATGTACATGTAGGTTGTAGGCCCTTGGCCATAGTTTAGCGGTTATCTAGTAAGCGCACATGTACTGAGCCTTCTTCTCCCACCTCTTTGACTCTGCTCGGCAAAGAAACAAAGAAACAAATCCTACATGTTATAGCATGGACAGCGTTAACGGAATGCAGCCTCTAATTGAATTATTTACTACATGCATTCTACTACAAAACAACTTCTCTTAATGCCTGAATACAGTGTATACATGTTAATCTACATGCAATAACGATTTGTAATATTGAAAGGTGTGGATGCAAGGGCTTAGGCAGATACCCATCCACCCGTCCAAATGGACACCCTGAGGTGAACATTTGCCTCAATTGGACACCCTGTTTTAACAAACTTCAACATGCAGGTGATAGGGAAATTAGACACCCAGTTATTTGAAAGATGAAGCAAAATGACCATTTTGGACAACATACTTTTGATTTGTGGCCAAGGCCCTGTGTGGATGGGTGGGTGTTTCTTCATTTCAGGTGGACCCTCTGGTTAAGGGCAGTTTGTTTGAAGACTAGCAATACTGTCTTTACTTGTAGCACTGGAGAACAATTAACTTTCCAACATTATGGAAATGCTTCACATCATGGTTGAACTTGTGCTAGATGTAGTGTCAATTATTGTTGGAATACACTGCCATCAAGTGAAATACCCTTAAGCACGGCATAAACACCAATCTATCAATCATTTCAGGGGTTGTGTTGGAGACGAAACTTTCGCAAGTTACTAGTTTTACCATGAGGTGTCCAATCTGTAACTTATTTTCCCACCTTTTAAACTGTTTTTCATGTTTATTGATTTTTTAAAAATGTTTTTTTCTCTTTTTTTTATTCTTTTGTTAATACATTAAATAAGAAATGTGCATGAATGTTGTTATCTGCAAAAAATGTGAATTTCCTTAACCACTGTCCACGCCTTTTGAATACTTGATCCTGCTGACGATATTTGCTAATTGTGTGGCGTTGGCAATCTACACACCATACCCAGAGTCTGACTCTGATGCTACTAATGCAACTTTGGTGAGTACAGCTTTTTTTATTTCCACAGTCCTTTGAAATTGGTTATTATTCTTACATAGATCTGTTTTAAATGATTAGCTACTTCCTTACAGGTAAAAGCATATGTACAAAAAAAATATGTACAACCAAGTTTTGAAACTCCAACTTTGGAGTTTTTCTCTAAAGTTTCTATGTAGGAACATTAATTTTCCTACAGAGCGTTTGTATTAACACTTCACATATTGTTTGTCCTATTGTGTTGTTAACCCTTTTGAAATACACCGCCATCATACATGTACAGTGTATAAGTGAAATACCCGTAAGCATGGTGTAAAAGACTAATCAATCAACTTCTTTACAGTTTTTCTCCAATATGATTATTGAGCAGTTGGAGGGAGCTTCCTGCTGCTCTCACATCCAAAAGGGCAACTCAAAGTCACAAGGGTTCGTCTTGTGATTGTCCATTGTTCAGTGACATTGAGTATTGTTTCCACCACCCATTGGGCTGGCCCGCTAGAATAATCATGAGTACAGCATTGAACTCCAATTAAAAAAACAAACGATCTGATTTAAGAATATTAATAATAAAACTTTATTTAGTGAGGATAGGAGTTTATATAATAAACACTCATTCAGCACCACCCTTGGAAAAAAATGTTAAACTTTTATGCGATAAATTCAATTTTTTTATGGTTTGACATCGATATTGGAGTGGGTTTAAAAAACATTTTCTAAAAAAATTATCATAAATGTTTTTTTTTAATTTTTGTTTTTTATTTCTCACCACACAGAGGATTTCACGAGACCGTGGGTCGCATGGTTGCATAATTTTCCAGGGGTAGTCAGCACAAGGACTTATCTACCCTGAGGTCCTCAAAACATGCAAACAAATAATTATATACACTGTCGTACATTTATAATAACATTGAAATAAAATGATATCTGTTGTTTTATCTAATATAAACTAAGGTATAGGGAAATAAATAAATAAATAAAATTCTGTACAAGCACTGAAATGATTTAAAACTGAAAGAGAAAAAAAAGAAAGTTTTGTGTGTTTAAATCTTGTATATGTCTGGCTTTGAAAGATAGCCAAACCATATAATTTAAACCAGCAAATTATTTACCAGGTATTGTTTTTCCACATGTTACATCGAGCATAGTCCAATTTCAAAATATGCCATTGTTTGGATACGGCGATGAGTACATTCCTTTCTGTAATAGTTAGGTTTGTCTTTTTGCCTTTTCTTGCTCGTAGTTTTCTTCCATTTCAGATTAATTAATGTCATTGTTTTAGTCATACATTAATATATTTATACACTAATAACTGTCCTCTATTTGTATAATTTTGTCCATATTTTACTTTTCAGATCTCGGCATGTCAAATTTTATAAGAAAAAATTGTGTCATTACATTTTATCCAATGTGAAACAATGTTGTGTTGAATTTGTGCCAATTTGTATACCTTGACTCTAATTGTGTGATGAGCAAGGACTACCCGCCGACTTGTCCACTTTGGGGGTATTCTAAACACATAACTAGTCAAAGCTACATGTTTGCTTGCACACATTTCTGAGGAAATTATGCACCATTCTGAAAAAGTGTTATCAATTTTATTCTAGAAGACTGAAATATATATTTTGTTCATGTTTAAAAGGTTTATACATGTTATTGAACACCATTTCAGACCTGCCTACCCGGTGTATTCTGGAGTCTTTTGTAGACATACTTTATGTGAAATACACCAATAGTTCATCAAAATACACATATAAATTAATATTCTGTGCTATGCTGTAACACAAAAATACACATATAAATTAATATTCTGTGCTATGCTGTAACACAAAAATACACAAAATTGTAAGAAAATACACCTAATCAACACATTTTTTACACATAAATTTCTTCTAAAGATAGGCCGGTCTGCCAGTTGCATGTATGGTCTAGCTAGACACACTGTGATTGAACTTCTTTTCACTATTCTATAACGGAGAATTTTGTACACATAGTCAAATTGAAATACACACTGCATCAAAATGTAGTTACGTACACAGAAGGCCCTTTGGCTAAGGGTAGTTTGTTTGAAGAGTAACAATGCTGTCTTTACGTTATAGCACTGGAGGAAAATTAACTTTACAACATTATAGAAACACACTGCACATCTTGGTTTTGCTAGTTTCAATTATTGTTGGAATACACCACTGTCATATAAGTGAAATACCCTGGAGCACAGTGTAAAAAAACAATCAATCAATTATTGTACAAAGAAGTCTTTTTGTGGGTATAGGCCGTGGTTCAGTGATTAGTGCATTGGCTTTCTGATTCTCCTCTGATGTTCCGATCATATACAGTCCGGTATATGTCATAATGAGTCAGTCGGACACACAATGTGGCTCCGGCAATCGCAGGGGTTGTTTTTAAGAGGTTTTCCTATCTGTCTGTGGATCAACATCATAGAAGTAAATCAATTTAATTATGTCACAGCCTTCAATATTGAGTAACTTGAAAAATGGGGTGAAACTTTACAAACAAATATTTTCCAGGGAGATTTAAGAGTGACATAAACTTTGACCAGAAGCTAGGATTGCCTCTGACAAAGTGAATCTAAACAAAACAATGGCTATGGTAGGACCCAACTGAAGTAGAGCTTTAGAAGGCATAAACTGTGTAGTGGTATTGAGTTTATAGTTTGACAAGGAACATAGCTTTAATTTCCCTGGGGTTATGGTTCTCACTGATCCTGTGTTGTGTCTCCATGATTAGAACTCAGCTCCACACTCAGCCGTAGGGGAACTATCTTTTACCATGTGTTCTGTATCATGCCAGATTGAAAGGGGAGGCAATCCTCTACATTTCTTTTGTAGTTATTTGGAATGGAAAGCCCAATTTATTATTCTTGCATTTTTTGTTTGTTTGTTTATTGCAAAATAGTCGATTTAAGGAAAACATGCAAGGACAAATTTAAAAACAAAAATCAAATATTTAATTGGGATTATAAATTTGTGAAAAATTTAGCTTTTTAATTTTCTTTTGATTTACAAAGATCTTATTTAGCACCATTGTTGTTCACACAAAAAAGTTTGGAGATTAAAGATACCTTGATTAAATCCTTATCATACTTTTTATCTTAGAAAGACTCTTTGAAATTGGGATATATATATACATCTATTTGAGAGAGACTGCTCTATTTAGTCAATATGATGCGCCGTATGACAGATATCTGATCTCGCTTTATAAAACTCCTATTAAATGAAGTATGATGGAAATCAAGGGGGAAATAATTTGATTTGCTTTTCTAGCTGTTTGCAATCTTCAGTCCTAAGATTTAACATATTACCTACACTCATTTCTCATTTCCCGTGCTACCACCAACCACAGCAGGGGGTATATTACCGTGTAATACAGAGATTTTATAGGCCTCCATGAAACTTAATGTTAGTATTGTTTTGTTTCACCAAAAATATGGCCAACATTGCATATTGCACCAAAAAGGTGATTAACACCATAAATTTTAGTCTTTGGCTCTTTAAAGAAAAAAAAGTAGTTAGTTCTTAAATAAAAGTAGGAAAAGGTGATTTGACTGGGATTATGAGCATATTTAAAATTCGACAGAGTTTCTATAGTTTTCTATTCTACTTGTATTAAACTTGTGAGATACTATTTTGATGACGATCTTGATTGTTCTCCTAAAACTATTTGCAGAACTAAATGTACTCAAAACTATACTAAAAAAACGTTAAATTTATATAAATTTAAACACACTCCCCACAAATTTGAGAAAATTGAAATCAACAGAAGAGCCAAGTAAAACCCTGTATCAAACAATCCTTGGATATGGTACAAAATATCAAGCAACAGCACTGATTTCACCTTTTTGTTCAATATAGGGGGTCTTGGAAATACACCCAGAAGAATACCCCTAATCTCCAACTACTCTCAATAACGCTTCTCCCTGGAGATGCTCAATTATCCTTTGTGGATAAGGAAGTGTTACCATGTGTAGGATTTCGATGGTGTAGGTTTTGTCTTATGTGAGCTTTTGGTGTTTGCTTCTAGTTCCCTGATGCTGTAATAGCTTAAGGCTGAGGGTTGTCTGTTTGATGCAATACCTTTAATACTGTCTTTAGTTAGCACTTTAGTCATCCCCTATTCGTGTAACGGAGGAGAGATTAACCCTTGGTCTGTCTGTTCGGTCCGTTTTACGAGGTTTCCTCTTTGTTTTCCTCCATATTTGAGCCAGGAACAGTGTAAAATTGACAATCCATCATCACATTGTCTGAGTATGGTGTTAAATCTCAATCAACCAAACTTTTGCAATCTTGCTATCTGTAGAATTTTTAAAGAAAAAAAGTTAGAAGTACCTTGCTTTTGGCTGAGTGTTTTATGGGAGCTAACGGAAAGGAGAGATTGTACTGTTGAAAACCACAGGCCACAGAAATTACCTTGGACAACAACATTTTGTTTCCCTCTCCAAACAGAATCCAATTTCTTCCTGTGGTTTTTGGCCAATCTTTCATGAAGGAGATAACTTGATTAGAGTGGCCCTGTTGTTTATAGACTCCAACTGTTCCAATAACATCTCTACTTAGGCCAAACAAAAAAATCAGGTGTGGAAAACAGAAAGGTAATGTTGTTGATCTGGATATACTTTGTTGCCAATTTTAACTTAAAAATAAACTAAACCTTTTTGCTTCCACACAGGGTTGCTTGGGTGGGTGGTTGTAGGGAGCTTCCTGTTGCCTGGTGCTCTCATAGCTAAAGGGGAACAGGAAGTCAATCTGTTTGTACATGTAATGTCGTGAAATATGTGAAACAGTCTAAAGCACGGCTGAAAACACCAATCAATCCCTTACTAGATATATGATGATGGCATGTAGCCTCATTCTGACACAAGAAGTTCCAGTAACAGGATAATTAGAGGCAATCTGGCATTAAACAACAATGAGTTTCAATTTGCAAAATTAGGTGTTGAAAATCCTTGTAAAATCTTCCCCTGCGTTGACATTTTTTCTGATCCTTTTTTTAAATTGGCTTTCCGCTTTCGTCTTTGAATGTCACACAGTTAATTTATCCTGTAACTTTTCATCCCACTATTTCAATTCTGACACTTGAGTCTGATAATCCCATTACAGTACCTCTTTTTTATCTTTAATAACATTTAACTTTTCTATTTTTCAAACTCCTTTTTTCCATGAATTGCTCTGCTTTGTTAAATGGGATTCAATTTAATGGTTATTTTCTGTAAAGAATTTTACTTTACAACCAACAGGTATAACCAGTCTACATTGAAACTTGAAAGCAAAGTATTTGGACGTGGTTTGGGAACAGAATAAGACTTTTGACATTCTGTCTCTATGTATCTGTTGCTGGCCTGTGCTGTCAGGAAGTACTGACCAAACGGGGTCTTGCCATCGTAAACCAATTTCACTTTAGGAGAACCATTTTAAGATTTTCAAATCACACAAAGACATTGTCAAAAATGGCATTTTACTGCTGACTTTTAAATTTAGTCAACCCAGACATCAGATAGAGTTGTCGCCATAAAGTAATTTTGCATAGTTTTCCACCCTATTTAAAGCAAGGAATAGTGTGAAATGGACAATCCATCATCATCGAAGTGAAATTACCTGGAGTATGACATTAAACCCCAATCTTCATGTATTAGTGAATACCCTCAAGCGCGACATTAAGCACCATTAAATGATCAATGTTAAACATACTTAGACAATCCAAATTAAACAGTGTCATAAATGTTATTTGTTTAATGGTACAGTGTAGTTAACCTACTATGCTTTATTGTTACATAGTAATCTCTATGCAGACTGCCTCTGGCTAAGGGCAGCTTGTTTGAAGAGTAGCACTACTGTCTTTACATGTACTTAGCACTGGAGGAAAATTAACTTTCCAACATTATGGAAATACTTTACATCTTGGTTGTGCTAGTGTCAATTATTGTTGGAATACACCACCGTCCTATAAGTGAAATACCCTTAAACATGGCGTAAAACATCAGTCAATCAATCAATCTATGTAGACGGAGAGGTGAAAGAAAAATGCAATAAAAACCAAATAACTACTTTTGTTTGTCCTTTTCTTGAAACACTAGCTTGTTTTTGTGGTCAAAATGAGACTGGACCTAGAGAAAGAGATAAGAACTTATCTTGAAAGAAGAGGAGAAAGATAACTTTACTTTGAAGACAGTTATTTGGCCATCTTGAGATAAACTCTGTGTAATTATACAGCAGATATCTGAACATGCTACAATAACAAGACATTGTGATTTGACTTAAGTTTTATTTTCAGGGCGAAGGCAGGCCCCCATTCAATATTTACCTGTAATTGCACAAAACATGAGAAAACAATTAACAAAAAGTACATGTATTTGAACAACCTGATCATTCCATCCATTCACAATGATCATCACTTTCATCAGACTCATAAAAGTTAAAATTTTAAGCCTATTTTTTGCTTGGATTATAAATGATGGATGCCCCAAATTTTGACATGGACAAGGCCCTGGTTTTTAGTCCTGTCTTGTGGTGGGCATGGGAGCTTTACCTCATAGCCCCATTATATTAAAGTTGAGTGTTTTGTGCTCCTTTTATTAATCGCGTGTAGATGGAGCTAGCTTTCCTACTGGCGGGCGGTTGCTCTGGAGCTTTGTGTTGCTCTGGTTCTCTCAAAGCCAAGAGGCAGCATGTAACAGTTCTGTTTGAGATGCCTTTGTATTGCATCCTGTGATTGTCCTGTCTTATCTTTGTTTGTTGCCAGAGGTGTTGAAAAGTTTCCTTGACTGATTGGCATGCTGTCATGTGAGTGAAATAATCTGAAGTAGGGTATTAAACCCCAATTCAAAGAAACAAACTTTCCTACCACAGAATAATGCATACTGTTTACAACATCTGAATCATTAATTTTCAAAATTGAAATCATGGATTAAAACTTTCTGCCCATTTACTTTGAAACAGAAAATTTTACGTTTAAATTTATTGCAAAAAGTATCAGGACACAAGCAGTAACACAAATCAAACAGTTATTTTACACAGGCTTTCTAATAGACTTTGGGTCAAAAGATTTGTGTGAAGAGCAAGAGATAAGAAGTTTGAGTGATAAAACTGGTGAAAGATAAACTACCCCTTTGAAGTCTCTACAGTGGTTGTTTTCCTTATCCTCCTAAATCAACCTTGGGTTTGCCAAAGTTTATAAAGCTCAAAGTTTTTGTTGTAAGGTTTACTGAACACTTTCAAGCTTAAGTACAGTGTGATTGTTTAGGGTTTGTGGTATTCACATGTATTATCATTTTCTGGTAGGCAAAGAATTGTACCTTCTCAAATAGTCAAGAGTCTGTATATCTGTTTGCTAAGGGTTTCTGTTGCACTTATATGTGCTAGTCAACAGGATGGTGGATACCACCCTCAATGTCACAGGCAACAAACAGTAACAAGACCAGACAATCACAAGACCAGACAATCACAAGACCAAACAATCACAAGACCAAACAATCACAAGACCAGCCAATCACAAGACTAGACAATGACAAGACCAAACAAACAATCATAAGACCAAACAAAGTCAGAACCAAACAAACAATCACAAGACCAAACAATCACAGGACAAAACAATCACAAGACCAAACAATGACAAGACCATACACCATCACTCGATCAAACAATGACAAGACCAGACAATCACAAGACCAGACAATCACAAGACTAGACAATGACAAGACCAAACAATCACAGGACCAAACAATGACAAGACCAAACAATGACAAGACCAAACAATGACAAGACCAAACAATGACAAGACCAGACAATCACAAGACCAAACAATGACAAGACCAAACAATGACAAGACCAGACAATCACAAGACCATACACCATCACTAGACCAAACAATGACAAGACCAGCCAATCACAAGACTAGACAATGACAAGACCAAACAAACAATCACAAGACCAAACAATCACAGGACCAAACAATCACAGGACCAAACAATGACAAGACCAAACAATCACAGGACCAAACAATGACGACAAAACAATCACAAGACTAGACAATGACAAGACCAAACAAACGATCACAAGACCAAACAATCACAGGACCAAACAATCACAGGACCAAACAATGACAAGACCAAACAATCACAAGACCAAACAATGACAAGACCAGACAATCACAAGACCAAACGATGACAGGACCAGACAATCAGAAGACCAAACAATGACAAGACCAGACAATCACAAGACCATACACCATCACTAGACCAAACAATGACAAGACCAGACAATGACAAAACCAGACAATCACAAGACCAGACAATCACAAGACCAGACAATCACAAGACCAGACAATCACAAGACCAGACAATCACAAGACCATACACCATCACTAGACCAAACAATGACAAGACCAGACAATGACAGAACCAGACAATCACAAGACCAAACAATCACAAGACCAGACAATCACAAGACCAAACAATGACAAGGCAAATCATAGACTAAACTTTATGCTGTCAGCTAATTTTCCACCAGAGCATCTGCATAAAACTCATCACATTATGGTTTATATGTTGTTAATCACTCCTTGGAAGTAGAGGGTTGTCATATAATAAGTGCAGAACCCTGAAGCAGGGCATTCAATACGAAACAATCAATCAGTCAATCCAAACAGATCTGCTTTGTATTGCTCCTTTGCTCTGATTGCCCCAGGGCAACAGGAATCTTCCCCCAAATAACGAGAAAATGTTTAAACAATACTTTTGTGTTTATTTTGCCATTGAAATTATTGAGATTTAAACTGTGTAATTGACATGCCATCTATTTGTTTGCCTAGGGCTATGTTGAGCTGTTTCATATAGTAGGGGTTAAACACATAACTTAGTCACCATTTTACGGGATGTTTGTATCCCCATTGTTGCTATTGAGCAGAAATACTTCTGTGTATTAAATCCTTATGTAATTACCCAAAGGGTAATTTCACTATTAAATGTGATAGTGTTCTCCAGCAAAATACAACCACTCTAACACAATCGTCAATTGGGATGTTTTTTGTGCGTTGTTTAAAAATTATTGTTTCTTCAATGCTAAGTAAAGATGACATACATGTATATAGGCTCAGGATGATGTGCCCCACAATGGTGGTACACAGTACAAACAATGACTGAGACCAGTTACTAAGGTCATTTTGCTACAATAGCTGGTTTTCTCATGTGTAGATCGATTGGTAAATAACCATAGCTTAATAGCATGAAAAGAACTACATGTATAACATGTATAGTACTGATAAATTTACTTAAAGTCTTATTGGAGTAAAATTACGGATGGCTATTTGTGGCATTTTATTTCTCATCATCAGTAAGCTTATTGCTGTCATGTTGGTATACATATAGTTGTACACATACAGGTACTGTCATAAAAGCTAAAAAAGAGAACACCTGAAAAAGATTTTGTTAAATTTGGTTTATTAAAAGTAACTAAATGAGTGTGGCATTGATTATGTGAAGTAGTTTCTTGATGATTGCATTTAAAGTGTGGAGAGTATAGATGGAGCTCTCTGTTGCCCAAGTGCTTTCAGAGCTATTAGGCAAAATAAAGCTGATCTGTTTGCGATGTCTTCGTATTACGTCCTGTGTTTGTCCTGTCTTGTCTTTGTCCTGTCTTGTCTTTGTCCTGTCTCTGTAATGTCAGTGAAATAACCTTTAATGCGGCGTTAATCCCAAATCAAAAGAAAAAACAGAATTTAAGGCAAATAGAAGAAACACAAAATATTACTGTTTTATTAAAAGATGGTTACTTTGTAGCCATCACAGTTTTGCTAAAAGGAAATTATGTCTTTAAATTACAGAATTATTTTAAAATCAGCACTTTATGATTATCCACATGTCATATGGTTTTGGTGCTACCATAACACTCCTGCAATTTCAGAGGGGATTTTCATTACATTTTCACCTGGTTAACCATCATATTAAAGCAAGAAACAGTGCAAAATAAAAACAACAATTTTAGTGAAATGTCCTTGTTTTAAAACACCAATCAGACAAAGAAAACACCCAATGTATAAAAGAAAGTTTTCCGGTGACAGTGGGGTGGTTTTTACCAGGTTTTGTTCGTGTTTTTCACCAAACATCGACAGTACTGTTTGAAAGTTGAAATACCCTTGAGAACAACATCACACACCAATCAGATAATTTTTTGACTTTTTGTTGTATTATGGACTCTTCATGTATCACAGATTTTCATTATTCAATAATATATTATTTATTTATTTATTTTGTTTTTAAATTTTTAAATGTAAAGTTATGAAGGGCAACATACATGTATAAATTAAAGTTAAACAGCCCCATGCTATCCTAACCAACCCTTAATATTGCTGTAAATAACAATACATCTTTTGGACACAGCTTGATACATTTTAAAAAATTTTGCCTTACACTTTTTCTTTTTTTCTGTAATATATTCAGCGAGTAAACTGCGCTCCATCTGTGTTCAGATTGTCCAAATCAACTATGCAGACTGTGTGTTAAGTAATAGGCATTCTTGTCTAATTAATTAATCTTTATGGTTGCTGACATAAATTATCTTCACTTGGGTGTGTTTAAAATTGCCACTTATTGACATCTTTGTTATAACCGGATCTAAACATGTTCATGTCAGCCTTAATTAAACCCTTTAATAAATGTTTTACTCATCCGATATTAATATATCGTATACTGTATCAGAGAGCAAATGAAACCTGGGAAGGGGAGATGGCTGCCATCTCAGGTTTCTGATTAAATTGTAGGCAGGGCTCCTGTGTTGTGTGGCAGGTTTTCTAAAGTTTTTTTGTATAATAAGTGTGTAGGTTTACTTTTGATTCTTGTAAAATAAATAGGGTAGGTTTAATTTTGATTGTGTTATTTCAAAGAGGTAGGTTTACTATTGATTGTGTTATTTCAAAGAGGTAGGTTTACTATTGATTGTGTTATTTCAAAGAGGTAGGTTTACTATTGATTGTG
>JAQQZZ010137227.1:0-13389 GCA_030265115.1 Mopalia vespertina | reverse complement strand
AGAAAACGAGATGGTTTATGTCAGGGTAAGGCCATGCATAATTTTTTTTTATATATATTTGAAGATAAAGTTCCGAATGCTGGCATAGCTACAATCGGCGCAGTGCAGTCGCTGGAAAACGATTTTGATTTGAGAGTATATTAGGGGAGGCTTTAAGCCGAAAGTGACTTTTAATAGATTTTCCCAATGGAACTATGGAGATTCTGAGTAAAATTATAAAATCTCTTCTCCATTCTTTGTTTCAAGAGATATGTCACAAGTTCACTGCTTGAGTTTGTTAGCTTTTATAAAATCACCTGTCACACTATCAATTGACTTCGCGGCATGTCCGACGACCGCATGGTGAGACTCCTGCAGACTATTTTCGACATGTTCCGGTAGGTTAGCAGATTATGATCAACTTGCGCTTGACTGTTTCTTTGTACAATAAACCTGGGACCTAACATGTTAGGTCCAAGAATAAACATAATTAGCTGCGTTTCAATGGTGTGGCATTCGCATAGAAATGTTAAGGCCTAATCTATTCATTACTTTGCGAACGAATTAAGGGAACGATCCCTTATCGTTTTTAATATTCCAAACAGCCCAAGTCACAACTCTTAAATGAACCTTGTTTTTCTCATAAACATATATGATTAAGTTTATCCAGTTTGCAAATTGCATAATTCCGATCGAATGTTTGTTAGTGTCTCGATGATAGTCTACAAACGTGTATGCGACCTGTTGGCATATAAGCAGGATGATTATGTATTTGGTGATGAACAAAGTTCTTTTGACACTCGTTTACATCAAAATATTTTAAATATTTCCAAAAGGTGATTGCATATTAAACAGTAAAAACTTGGTAACCCGTCACATATCAAGCTGCTGAGTTGGTCATGAGAATGAGAGATCTGAATTTGAGACTGCCAAAGCAACAATACCTTGATATCGACGTCAAACACTTATCAACTTGCATATGAATGACTGCTCTCAAAGACATGTCAGCTTTTGTCTTTTGATCCCATACATTTGTTTCAAATTGAATACCTCGTGTCCCTTTTGATTGACAGTGGACTAATTGGTTTTTAATACGATCACGTGAGATTCTGGGGTTTTTTTTGGCATCTGATTGGTCAAACTGTTTATATTAGATGTTAATCAACGTCATGACAAAACTTTGAAACAAACCACACCCACACACATGGGTTAGAAGTGACAACAAGTCAAAACAATACATACAGATCACCAGATGCTACTGACTGGCGGATACATTTACTCGCAACTTTTAGCAAATATACCAATAATCTATTCATCACAAATGTGAGTGGAGTCATATTTTACTCGCCTTGGCTCATTTTTTAGGGGCCAATGGCGAGTAGGCGACCGTATATTTCAAGCACTAGGCATTACCCCTTGGTCAAGTTTACTGTAAAAAATATATAATGATATGAGCAGCGGGAGTTGTACTCGGAGTATATGTTTACCACTCTGCATGGTGTGTGGATAATCCCTGTGTTGATCACAGCTCAGTTTAAATTATTAGCATTACTTCCATGTTCCATCACTTCTGAAAGAAAATAAATTCAATTCCAGTTTCTTGGGTGTTATTTTTTCCAGGCAATGAGGGTTAATTTGAGGCTGTTAACAGCAAACATGGCCCTGATTTGCTCATCTCAAATGTCTGACCACTGGTTCATCAGATCCCAGTCTCTGCATTGCAGGTGTTTGACCGTATTTTATGATTACGCATGCATTTGGACTCGAGTCTAAAAATAACCAGAGCAAAGACGCATTTTGCAGTTGCAGTCAAGAAAGAGTTCATGTTGTCATTACTCGGCCTGGAAATTAAAATAGTCTAGTTGCTGTATATAATTTTTGTATCATTCCAAAAAAACTTTTACAACATATTTCAAAGATTATTATGGCATCGCAAAAGTAAATTGTCAAACCATGGATTACGATTTGCACGTGGTTGTAAATCACTAATTTAGGTAAGTAACTGGTTATGATAAAAGTATAGAGACACACGAGACTACAACAGCGATATATCTTTAAAATTT
Source organism: Mopalia vespertina (assembly GCA_030265115.1). Lineage (NCBI taxonomy): Eukaryota > Metazoa > Mollusca > Polyplacophora > Chitonida > Mopaliidae > Mopalia > Mopalia vespertina. Next base: position 11,347 of record JAQQZZ010137227.1, on the reverse strand, counting down.
CCATAGCTATCTTTTAGTACCGCGTCAAAACCAGACAAAAATATTTCAGCGCCGATGTTTCACAACACCATACTAAAACTACCTTTGTTTCATGGCATATGTGATAATGTCTTAAACATATAGTGAGAACATTGTTCGATATTTCTGTACTTTATTGGCGAAATGTAGTCTAATGTTGGTCATTGGAGCGCAAATGAGTGGAAAAACTTTTGTTTATTAAATGTTATATATAGATCATGCTGAGTGATTACGCGACGGTGTTGTTGTCGACGTGTGTCAAGTATTAACGGCCCCGCAGGAGGTTAATCGTCACACAAGGCAGTCATTAATAGTCATCAAGACGTACACATCGATGTGTTCGAAACTTAGGTACCATTTTAAGCTTATTTTGGACAGAAATGAATTGGATGTCTGAGTTGACCTGTTCGTAATGTTAGGGGCAATACAGTAGTTTTGAAGTTATGCTCCAGAAACAAAATTCCAACTTTACATCCATAGAAATAAGAAAAATAAAAAAACGGCGAATCCGTTATAGCGGACGGATGCTGATCATACCCTAATACAACCAATTTTCATTGGGTGTATAAAAAAGTATACAAAGACACATGTGATATGCATAAAAGAAATTCCAAGAACATTATTACATACATACTGATTTCCAGGTTAATGAACATACCTGACATTTGCACTCTTGGCATGGCTTCATAGGATCTCCAAACACCTGGGCATTGGTGAACTGGCGGCCATTATAGAAACATTGGTTACACTCAGGACAGCACTGATCTGGATGACGGACTGGATGAAGACAGGTCAAGACAGGGCAGAGTGTCTGTTCACACTGGACATTGCCCTTTACACATAGACATGTCTGACAACCAGAGGTGACCGACTGACCACTCTCCAGTACAGTCTTCTCATATAGACACCCACGACTACATTCCAGACAGCACTGCCCTTGAACAGGGTGGGTGCAGTAGGTAAGGGGACATTCTCTTTGTCGACACTTCACTGTTCCTCTAAGACACATACAGCTTTGGCAGGCATCTGAATGATGAGGGAAATCCGTACCACTCTGAATGATCTGAGTGTCATAAGAACAGTCACTACATTCCGAACAGCATTCTGTGTGAACAGGATGAGAACATGTGACTTGAGGACATGACTTTCTCTGACACTGAACCGACCCATCCACACACTCACACTCCTGGCACCTATCATGAGGATCGGTAAACTTCTCTCTGTTCTGATAGGATAGACCTTTGTAAAGACATGAAACACACTGTGGGCAGCATTTCCCTGGTGTTGGGTGCCTACAGGATACAGGGGCACATTTCTTCACCTGACATCTTACAGATCCATCAAAGCAATGGCAATCACTACATTTGTCATTTGGATCCTGGAAAGTCTGTCTGTTTTGGTAAGACACCCCATCATAGGTACAGTCATCACAGGTTGGACAACAGTCTCGTTGAAGTGGATGCTGGCATGTTAATGGATGACATTGTACAGCTTGGCATGTTACAGTCCCATCCAAACATTGACATTCCCTGCACTTGTCAGTTGGATCTTCAAACTTGTGCATGCTCTCATATGACACTCCCTTATATAGACATGGACCACATTGTGGGCAGCAATCCCCTAGCATTGGGTGCCTACATGCCACAGGGCTACATCGCTGAACCTGACATATCACAGTTCCATCTGAACACTCGCACTGACTACATTTATCACTTGGATCCTCAAAAGTCTGTTTATTTTGGTAGGACACCCTGTTGTAAGTACAATCATCACATGTAGCACAACAATCGCGTCGTACAGGATGACTGCAGGTCAGAGAGGGACAGGGCAAAGCTCCACATCTAACTGTTCCAGCCAAGCATTGACACTCCTGGCATTTATTCTTTGGATTCACAAAGGTTTGCTCATGTACATATGACAGTCCATCATAATCACAATCTGTGCATTGTGGACAGCACTCAGCTTGTACTGGGTGGGCACAGGTCACTGGAGGACATTGTTGGAGGCAGTCCATGTTACCAGATGTACATACACACTGGTTACAACCATCAGTATAACCCTGTCCAGTCTCGTAACGTCTCCCATCTACAACACAGGCACTGCATTCTTGACAACATTCGCCTTGAACAGGATTTCTACATGACACAGCTGGACAGACACGCTGGCGACAAATGACGTTACCACGAACACAGTGACATAACTTACAGTTATCATCCGGGTCTGTAAAGACCACATTATTCCTTCTCAATGTTCCTTGATGTAAACAATCGTCACACTGCTTACAACATTCACGTTGGACTGGATGTGAACAGAGAACACGTGGACACTGTCTGTCTCGACAAACCACGTCCCCATTTCTACATTGGCAGTCCTGACACGGTCTGGTGGGATCTGAAAACACCTGCAGGTTTCTGTATTCAACCTGTCTATAGAGACAACCTTCACATTCGGGACAGCATTCTCCTATCACTGGGTATTCACAAGATGGTGTTGAGCAGGGCTTAGCTTTACACTCAACACTTCCCTTATTACATTGGCATTGAGAACATGGGTGCGTATCATCTCTAATCAGCTGTTGGTCAGTGTATTCTCGTTCTTCAAACAGACACCCAGAACAATCCTCACAACACTCACCCCGGACTGGATTTTTACAGCTTACCCGGGGACACGGCTTACTTCTACAGTGAATATTTCCCTTAACACAGTCGCACTGACGACATGGGCTATGTGGATCTTCAAAGACTTCACCATTAGTGTACGACCCCTCCAGATAGAAACATCCTGAGCACTCCTCACAACATCCTACCTGTTGAGGGTGACTACACAGAGTGTTTGGACACTGTCGCCTGTTACAGCGGACATGACCTTCATGGCATGAGCATTCCTCGCAGCTGTCAGATTCATGAGGGAAAATAGCACTCTCAGAGAACTGCTGATTGTTGTACAAACAATCCTTACATTCTGGGCAACACTGGCCTTGCACTGGATGTCTACAATCCACAGGTGGACATGGTTTATCTTCACAGTTTATATTACCATCCTTACATAAGCATACTTTACATTCATTAGTAGGTTCGTTGAATGCCAGACCATTTCTGTATCGCCTGTCAAAGAATTCACAGTCATTGCATTCTAGACAGCATTCTCCCATTGCGGGATTCTGACATGGGAGGTTAGCTCCACATGTCACTTTATCACACGTCACCGTCCCATTTTCACAGACACACTCTCTACAAACACCTGTGTTCTCGGGGAATCTCTGTCCATTCCAGTACTGTCTGTCTCTATAGAGACACTGTCGACACGATGGACAGCAGTCTAGTGGAGCAGGGTTCTCACAGCTAACCACAGGGCACGACCTCGGCTCACAGGTAACATTACCAGACAAACATGTGCAATCCTCACACCTAGAGTATGGGTTACGGAAGGTCTTCCCATGGGACACGGACTGACCATAAAACAAACAATCTGAAGAAAAAATCCCATAAGTACTGGAATACATAGGAGGGATATTTGTACATGATACCTGTATCAAATTCTACATGTGACTTTCTCAGTGGCCTTACATTAACTCATGTTACCATTAAATAGATATTTTATTTTTGACACAATTGATAAATAAAACAATGATGTCTCTGATGTGTTCATATATTTGTTACCTTGGCAGGATGGACAACACTCCCCATTCAGAGGATGGGTGCAAGACACAGGGGGGCAGGGTGACCTTTGACATGAGACTTGACCTATCTCACAAATGCAACTCTCACAGGAGTCTCTGGGGCTAGGGAATCTGTAATGGTACATATGTTTACACAAGGTATATTGTTAGGAAGCAGAAAACACAACACAATATAACAGTATCAAAAAGTCCTCGGGAAAATAAGTATGAATTCAACAGTTGCGGCTTACTAGAAAAGACCAGTGTTGAAATAAACTAATTTTTCTATTTTCTTTTAATGTCCTGTAATTGTCCATTAAGACCAGATTATGTTTTACTGATCTAAATAAGTTTGAAACAAGTCCATGAGTTTGTTCTCAAGCCTTGTGTACAAAACACATACAGACGTAAATATTGCTAAATAATGCAGTGGTGACCATTTTGTTTTATTGAACTTAGTGATATCCATACCAATTTGTCATTTTGAGGAGAGGAAGCACAGTACAAGTTTCAAGTTAATCTGTGAGTCTGTTCTCAAATTATCATGTCTACAACACAGAGGCGCCAATATTGAAAAAATTTGGTGAAATGCAATCCTATCCTGCGTCTTAATAGAAGAAAGCCAAATTCCAAGTTAATCGGTGAATTTGTCTAAAGCTATCATCTTCACAAAACATAGGATTATAAGTGAATATGGTAAAATAATGCAATGGTGGCCATTTTGTTATTGAGTTATTGAGTGAATTTCTCAAAACTATCACGTTCACAACAAAAGAGGTGTAAATATTGTAAAATTATGCAATGTGGGCCATTTTTATTTCTGGAAATTAATGAAATGCAATCTGATCTATTATCTTAAAAGTAATATGCTATACTTTAAGTTTATCTGTGAATTTGTTACAGAGATGTCCTGTTCACAACATACATGTCTACAGACAGTAGGAGACTAAACTTCAAGTATCAAGTTAATTCTTGAATTTATCGTGTTCACAACACATACAGGCATGAATATTCTAAAATTGTTTAATAACTGCCATTTTGTTTTACGGAATTTGGTGAAATGCAATCCCATCTGTTGTCTTAACAGGAGAAAGCCATATACTCATTTGAAGTTAATTCATGAATTTATTCACTACTTATCGTGTTCACAACATAGACAGGCATGAATATTATAAAATTATGTAATAACGGCTATTTTGGTGAAATGCAATCCCATCTGTCGTCTCAACAGGAGGAAGCTACATAACAAGTTTGAAGTTAATCCATGAATTTATTCTCTACAAATTCACTGATTAACTTCAAACTTGGTCTGTAGCTTCCTCCTGTTAAGATGACAAATGGGATTACATTTCACCAAATTCTGTGGAACAAAAATGCTGTAACAGTTATGGACGAACGGACGGATGGACAGATGCAGAGAAGCATTTCTCAGTACCCCCTTATATAGTAGAGGTGGAAAATAAAGTATAGTTTCTAAGAAAGCTGGCAACAGTGAAGTTAGCAGACCTAAGCTTGTAGCTAACCTTTGACCTTGCTTGTATTGCTGACCTTGAAATTCACAGGTCTCTGGAGGGCAGTAGGGACAACAGTCCCCAGTGTTCCGGTAGGGCTCCTCACAACTGACACTTGGACAAGGTCGGGATTTACACCTCACTGATCCATCCTGTTCAAGAAAAAAAACCCACACAAACAACTTTTTATATTAAAGTTTCAGTAATAATAAATGTTTGCCGATATATTTGAAATATTAGAATTAGCCAGTAAATATTAATAGCGTCTGATTGGTTAGATAATAATACTCAAGATCATTGTGCTGGATCAGGATGTAAGATCAGGGAAAAAATGTTTGATTCAATTGACCTATTGAGGATTGATTTTAAAACAACATAGAAAACAATGTGAATGTTTTTTTTTTATATCTTTTTCTGGAAGTAGATGACAAAAGGAAGCCCACTGTAAAAGCTGCTTCAATATTGTAACAAAAAGTAAAATAATTAAAGTTGTGTTATAAATCAGTTCCTAAAATAAGGCTCAATAACAAGTGTACCTGACAGATACATTCTTGGCACTTATCAGACGGATGGCGAAAGGTATGGCCATTCCGGAATAGTCTCCTATTGTGTGTACAGAAATTACAGCTACGACAACACTCCCCCTGGGCACGCCCTGGGTGGGTGCATGAAACACCAGGACAGGGCTTCTGATGACATGTTACATCACCATCCTGTGAGGAGAATATATGTCAGATAAGATCATTAAACAATATCACATTTATATCACATATTTTCTTAAAAAGCACTTTAAAGGTGGTGTGTTTATAACTGTGCTTAATGTATGAAAGGTTGATTAGATAGGTTTTGAACCAGTTTGGTTTTAATCTACCTACCTGACAAATACAGGTGCTGCATTTATCTCTCTGATCATCAAACTCGGTTCCTTCCTCGTGCTTCTGTCCTTGGTAATGGCAGGCAGGTGGACAGGTTTCACAGCAGTGCCCTGGGGGAACGCGGGCATTAGCACAGTTTACAGGTGAACATTGAATACTCTCACATTCCACCGATCCAGACTAAACACACAAACATTTGTTATGACAACCACTAAGGAGTTAATGATGATTATTTGATCAATAAACAGAAACATTTAGTCAAAATGAATTCCAGATCTTTCTTCAGAGTTGTTTCTATTCTTTACAAACATTTATCTAGTCTTATTGTTTCTAGGTTAGTTATCGATGCAAAATGTCCCCCTTCATCGATGAGTCATAATTTTCAAAACTCTTGAAACATTTGTGAATAATCAGTTCTCATATCAATTTGCCGCTGTAAATAACTAATTAAAAATCTATCTAAGAAAAAAAGTTACCAATTAAAATTACACTAACATAAAACACAGAGCATTAAAAACAGAGAGAGTTTGATTGATTGGGGTTTTTAAGCTGAGCCTAATTCTCTTGTATGTTGACACGCCAGTTGAGACAAACCTCCAGTCTCCATTCTGGGATGAGTATGTAGAGGGATTAGAAACGCTGCTACCCTTCGAATCAGCGAACCGTGAATGTGTTACTTGGCTGGTTTGTTCCAAACGACGTAATACTATTGGACTTGTTGGTCAAACATATGAAGTCTGCTCAGTAGGCCAAGCTAGCCCTAACTGGCACTCCCTACACTGCACATGCCTTCTGAGCAAACATCATATGTTAGACCAACTCGTCCAATGGGTCGATTGGAACAAGCAAGCAGAGTAACACATTCACGGTTCACTGATTCGAAGGGTAGCGGCGTTTCTAATCCCTCTACATACTCATGCCAGCTCCAACCAGCAGTGCAATACAGTACAAAAATCACATATTTCCCCAAATTAAAGAGAGTAACTTTCTGATATTAATCTGATACTTACCTTACACGTACAAATTTGACATGGGTCCCCATTTGGTGGGGTAAACATCTGATTGTTTAGAAATCTCCTCCGCTCAAAGTCACAGTGTTCGCAGACAGGGCAGCATTTGCCTGTAATTCTAGCTGGGTGGGAACATTGAGAGGACTCACACTCTATCTTCTCATCACACTCTACATGTCCACCCTGCACAAATAAGTGGTGGTTTGATTGGGGTTTAACATTGTACTTCATGCTATTTCACTCATATCACAGGGTGCCAGCCCAATGGGTGGAGGAATTCACCCTCAACGCCACTGGCAACAAACAAAAGACAGGAGAGGACCCAATACAAACACATCACAAACATATCTACTTCCTGTTGCTTCCTAGCTTTGAGAGCACCAGATCAGCAGGAAGCTTTCTACAACCGCCCATTCTGCACAAATATGAATAACATTTAAGATTAACAACTCTTAAAACAGATACAAATACAAACTGAAGCAAATATGTGTAAAATTTTCTGACTTTTTGTGTAAGATTGCAGGACAATTTTCTAAAGCCCTCTGTGCTTAGAATACAGTCTTGGTAATAAACCCTGGCAACCAGTCTAGAATACAATTCTTAGATTTAATTCTATTCTTACCTGTTGGGTACCATAGCAAGTTAACTTACCGAGCAAGTGCACCTATAACATGGGTTTCTCTGAGGAATAAATCTATCTCCATCATCATAGAGGATCTGGTCATAGAGACACTGGGGACAGGTAGGACAACATTCACCCTCGATTACCTGTGGGTCAGTACAGGTAATAGTGGGACAAGGCTTAGGCTGGCAGTCAACTTCACCTGGACATAAGAAAAGTATAGAGATCTACCAGGACATGTACAAGTTAACAAGAAAGGAAAAGTGTAAGTAAAACCAAAACAAGAGGTGTCAGTAAAACCAGAAAGGAGAGGTGTCAGTAAAACCAGAAAGGAGAGGTGTCAGTAAAACAAGAAATGAGAGGTGTCAGTAAAACCAGAAAGGAAAGGTGTCAGTAAAACCAGAAAGAGAGGTGTCAGTAAAACCAGAAAGGAGAGGTGTCAGTAAAACCAGAAAGGAGAGGTGTCAGTAAAACCAGAAAGGAGAGGTGTCAGTAAAACAAGAAAGGAGAGGTGTTAGTAAAACCAGAAAGGAAAGGTGTCCGTAAAACCAGAAACAGGAGGTGTCAGTAAAACCAGAAACAAGAGGTGTCAGTAAAACCAGAAACGAGTGGTGTCAGTAAAACCAGAAATGAGAGGTGTCAGTAAAACCAGAAAGGAGAGGTGTCAGTAAAACCAGAAAGGAGAGGTGTCAGTAAAACCAAAACAAGAGGTGTCAGTAAAACCAGAAAGGAGAGGTATCAGTAAAACCAGAAAGGAGAGGTGTCAGTAAAACCAAAACAAGAGGTGTCAGTAAAACCGGAAAGGAGAGGTATCAGTAAAACCAAAAAGGAGAGGTGTCAATAAAACCAGAAACAAGAGGTGTCAGTAAAACCAGAAAGGAGAGGTGTCAGTAAAACCAGAAAGTAGAGGTGTCAGTAAAACCAGAACAAGAGGTGTCAGTAAAACCAGAAACGAGAGGTGTCAGTAAAAGAACAAGGTATAAATTTACAATTGTTTATTTTACAAACATGTGTTTTTTAACACTGGTAAAACTGAATGAGAATGCTGTACCTTCTACACATGTACAATCAGTACATGAATTAGGAGCTGGAAGCATAGCATTGTGACGGAAGAAACGGCCTTCCTGTTGACAGCCTGAAATGTACACAAAATGGTGGTGAATACTGACAAGTGAGGTGATATAAACCTTTGCTCATGATGAGTAAAAGACAGACTTACCATGAGTTGCATATATTGGAGACTACTAGATCATTTTCCTACAATACATTCTAATTTATGGCAATTTTAATACTGTAATAATAACATTTGACAAACAACTTGAGGACACTCAGGTGAGCCAAAGTGAGAAGTGAGTGACAATTCACCTGTGATGGGTCGGCCAGCAAAACAAGAGAGTATATAAACAAAAGAATCCCTTTTCAGTGACTCACTTCTAACATAAAATATAAACAATAAACTGAAAACTGAACGGTAATCTCCTTTCTCATATGAGTATTTGTGATGTTAAGAATATCAACTTTTTATTTATATTCCATGTGGTACTCATAAAAAAAAAAATATAAACGAATTTACAGCTTTAGTTTTGTGATACCTGAGACATCAGACTCATCTATGTTAACCAGCTGTGTGGTCTACATGTCTTTAGTTTTGATACCTGAGACATCAGACACATCCCTGTTAACCAGCTGTATGCTCTACATGTCTTTAGTTTTGATACCTGAGACATCAGACTCATCCCTGTTAACCAGCTGTGTGGTCTACATGTCTTTAGTTTTGATACCTGGGACATCAGACTCATCCCTGTTAACCAGCTGTGTGGTCTACATGTCTTTAGTTTTGATACCTGGGACATCAGACACATCCCTGTTAACCAGCTGTGTGGTCTACATGTCTTTAGTTTTGGTACCTGGGACATCAGACTCATTCCTGTTAACCAGCTGTGGTCTACATGTCTTCAGTTTTGATACCTGGGACATCAGACTCATTCCTGTTAACCAGCTGTGTGGTCTACATGTATTTTAAACACAAGAGTGCAACCAGGCTGAAGAAGAGTCTGATCAGCATTATGTCACTCGGAAATTAAGACCTTGTGATAATCTTATATATAAATCAGCACATGATGCAGTTTGTGGGCCCCTGGCTAAGGGCAGATTATTTGGAGTGCAAAATTGCTGTATTTACTTGAATAACACAGGAGAACACATCAAATCTAATGGTTGTGCTAGAATCAATTAGTGAGGGAAAAAAAATACACTGCTGTTGTATAAAAGAAATACTCTTAACAACATCGGAAACACCAATGAATTACAACAGTAACTTATTTTAGAAAGAAGAACCCACCTTTACATATAGGGCAGCATGTTCCTGGTACAACCTCTGTCATAGTACATGGTAGACGAGGACATATATCAACCACCTCACACTGGATGTTACCATGGCGACACATACACTGCTGACAAGCATCACCAGGACGTGAGAAATAACGGCCATTTGGTATAACCCTTCCATCATAAAGGCAATCTGACAAAATTTGAAAAAATTTGAACATACAGTTGTAATAAAACTTGAGAAGCACCCAAATCCAAAATAAACATTTGAACTCCAGTCCACAGACCTTTGCATGATACTAATCCTTTTCTACATTCACATATCTTATTCGAAATAAGATAATTAACGCATCCTACCTGTACACGGAGAACAGCAGCCTCCTCTTGTGACCACGCCATGAGAACACTCCAGTCCACAAACCTCATTCGCTCTGCATGATACTAATCCTTCTCTACATTCACATATCTCACACTCGCTATCACCAACGGTCCAGATTTCACCATGATCATATAGCCGACCGCCATGGCTACATTCTTAAAACAAACAAATCCACAAAACTACATCTACATGGCATAGACCCATGAAAATACTTGGGTATCCAACAGTTTGTCCTAATCAATTTATAATATACACTAAATATTTGGGTATGATCATGCGATTTATTTCAGAAAAAGTTTTATTATATTGTGAGCTTGTTTTGCTACAAGTTGCTCAGTGAAATGCAAGCCACTCTTCTTGTCACTGGGTAAGTCAGCCACCAAAATGGTATTTGACTGAACCTTAAATACAGAATGTATCCTCCCTCCTAGTCACGCAATACTGACATCATTCTGACCAGTCACAATATACTGACACCGGTCTGACCAGTCCCAATATACTGACATCGGTCTGACCTGTCACAATATACTGACATCGGTCTGACCAGTCACAATATACTGACATCGGTCTGACCAGTCACAATATACTGACATCGGCCTGACCAGTCACAATATACTGACACTGGTCTGACCAGTCACAATATACTGACACTGGTCGGACCAGTCACAATATACTGACATCGGTCTGACCAGTCACAATATACTGATACCGGTCTGACCAGTCACAATATACTGACACTGGTCTGACCTGTCACAATATACTGACACCGGTTTGAGCAGTCATAATATACGGACACCGGTCCGACCAGTTACGATATACTGACACTGGTCTGACCAGTCACAATATACTGACATCGGTCTGACCTGTCACAATATACTGACATCGGTCTGACCTGTCACAATATACTGACATCGGTCTGACCAGTCACAATATACTGACATCGGTC
>JAQQZZ010137206.1:0-13390 GCA_030265115.1 Mopalia vespertina | reverse complement strand
CCCCCCTGCAATAACCGTATATATGATATTTACAATAAATGTTTTGTTTGTTTGTTTGATTGGGGTCTAATGTCGTAATTTAACCTTATTTCACACATATGACGGCCTGGCAGCCCAATGGGTGGAGGAAACCACTCTCGGCAACACTGACAAGAACGAAAGACAACGAGACGTAACACAATGACTCAACAAACGTATCAGCTTTGTGTTCTTAAGCTCGGAGAGTACCAGGACGATGCTTCCTCGAAACGCTCGCTACAATAAATGTACCCCAAAGTCAAACGCAGCTTGTTGTGGCACTCATTATTACACTAACATGCTATTTTCTCTTTCGAAGGCGGTTGGAAAGCAATGTCGTTTGCTATCGTTCGCGACACGAACCACATATAATTGTCATGCATTTATATTGTGTCCTGGGATAGTCCTGTAATGTCTTTGTTTGTGGTCAGTGGCGTCGAGGCTGGTTCATCCGCCCATTAGGCTGGCACGCCGTCATATGAGTGAAAAAACCTTAAGTACCAGTACGGCGGTAAACCCCAATCAAACAAACTAACATCTTGTCTTTATAAAGTTGTTATTCACACATGAATCATTAAAGCAATTAGCCCTTGAAACCAAAGGCTCTTATAACATCTTTAATTAATTGATGTGCGTGGTCACTGACATATTTTCTTGCGTGCAGGTGTTAGAGGGTAGTGAACGTGATTCTACGAGGCTTAAGTTCAAATAGAACTGGAAACTAAAGGTAGGAACCAGTGCAATTAATAGATAGCTGAAACTCGTCAGCCGCAGAGTCATTCACATTTGAATCGCTGTGAAGTATAGTCTTGGATACGGCATTAAACAACAATCAATAAAGCCTCGTGTTGTCCCACTTCAATAATGTTTGTTTCTGAGAGCCTGAAGAGGAAACATTTGTAAGCACAGCGGAAGCTCAGCCATTCCAGTGTCACCCACACGACTTGTTCAATTAAAGCATATGGAATGGCTTCCGGTGGATTGTGATAAGGAAGAAAAATTATATCCTACGGCCGATGGCTGTTAATGTATGTCGTCAGTGAACATGATTCTTACTGAAGGTAAACAGACCCAGTCACACCTGTGTTATCAGTCCAGTTACACCTGTATTATCGGACCAGTTACACCTGTGTTATCGGACCAGTTTCACCTGTGTTATCAGACCAGTTACACCTGTGTTATCGGACCAGTTACACCTGTGTTATAGGACCAGAACAAGTAGCTATTAAAATCTTCACCACAATACCAGAATATGCACAAATAACCGAAGCAGTGAAGAATGCTTCGGTTTTTGCATATTGTACCATACTTCCTCTTTAGGCCACAACAAATATACTATTTTTCTTTCAATATTGCATTGTATTATTATGAAAATGACGATTTGAGATAAACAAAATCGGAAGTGATCGGAAGTTATACTCACTGTTGTCTTGGCGACTAATTTTGAGTTTTGCCAGTCCCAGACACTAAGGGTATGTCGTTCTCCATCATCGACGGCCAGAACAAAGTCACCTTGGCTCTGAAATTAAAATACACAACTAAGATATACAATAGGTTTAAAGACCTCGGGCTAACGACGGTTTGTTTGGAGTGTAGGAATGCTGTAATTTATACTAAGGACTAGAGGAAGATTAATTTTCCAACAAACCAGAACACTCCACAAATTATGGCTGTGTAAGGGTTAATAACTGTTGAAATACATGACACCGCCGTCATATAAGTGAAATACCCTTGAGTTGAGCACGGCGTAGAACCCCAAGCAATCGGTAGGTTTGAGGGCAAAAGCAATGTGCTTAAAACTGTATTATTATTTAGAAAAGTGTTTTACATGTTTACCGTTCTGATATCAAATAAAGAGTATTTTTCTGTGAATCTCATCACGTGGTCCATCGCCTAATGTGGACGAGCCCTTGGTTTGCACGCTTCTGTAAATTTATACAGCCCTAATCATAGTGACAGATGGTTCCTCTCCCCCGATACTTAACATTTCGTGATAATTGACTTCTGTAGAGTGACAATGGGAATATTCATAAATATTCGCTATCAAACGATACTTCCTTCACAGAACAGGGATATCGATTTTTAAAAAAATAACGATAATAATTTGTCATCTCAATAGTCTGTTTAAAACAGCTTTCAAATTGTGAACAAAACATATGGTCTTGGGGGAAAACATTTTCATTTTGGGTTTTTGTTTTTTTAACTGAACAACTGTCACTCTTCCACCAACAGAAGCTGATCCCCTGATACGACACACCTAGTCCCAGGATAAATTAAGTACTCAATGATATAATATCCGATACTCTGACTTACCTGAACAGAGAATGAGACTGTAGACACCCCTGATAGGAACACACCCAGTCCCAGGATAGAGTAAGTACTCAGTGATATGGTATCCCATACTCGGACGTGAGACTGAAATATAAAACCATGGAAACACCTACAGGTAATATATCTCGAAAATTTCATAAACTACTTTTTGGAAGTCCGCTTTAGAAAAATTCCAATACTTTTCTTTTGGATTATCCTAATCTTTAAATGTCCACAGGCATTAATAAAATTTTATTTTCATCGGACAAAACATATTTGCAACAGTGGGAATGTTGTTTTTGTTTTTGATATTTAATAAATTGAAAAAAGAATTTAAAATAGTTATAAAAAATGTGATTGGTGATGAGCTTGATGACGTATATATGGGGAAGAAGTCAGTGTGTAGTCCCCATACGGCTATGTCACAACTTTGATTTCAGACATTAGCGCCTCTAGCGTGAAGATCTTACTTAGCGCCATAGATCTATTACTTAAAACATAATTGTTTCTTATAATTTAACAGACCAAAAACTTACCAGGCTTTCCCTTTTAAAGCCAACTTAGGTTAACATATCTTTATATGCTTTTCTGCTTGTTAATTAATTCGTTTGTTTGTGATCAAGAACTCAAAGACACAAGTAACTCCCAACAAAAAACACAGGACTTGTTGGATTATGATAGTCAAATTCAAGCGTCATAAATAAAACAGGACAATTTCACAACTTTCCATATCCGATTATTTTCAACTAGAAGTCACGTTGTCTTACCGCGCTATCTGATGATTTCCCAGCCTGTTGACCCGATGCTACAAGTCTCTTGTCCGGGTGTAGAGCCATACTGGAAAGACGAAGGAATATTTAACATTTCTCACAACATCCAACGGACCTGATGGTTATTATCATTAAGTAAATCATAATTTTTTTCCTCAAACTGAAGATAACTTTACCATATCAGTATTTTGTTTTCTATCGTATCTAATAAGTATCAAAGTACCTGACGAAAGGGTAACCAATATTTTTCAGATCGAAGTAGTCCAACAAACATATAAAGGTAACAAGTCATCAATAACCATTTTCTGATCAGATTTTTGTCAAGTTGAACATAACATTACCAAAACGTAGTTTGTTTATTTGTATTTCATAAATTTTAATAATTATAAATGCGTCAAAGTCGCTTAAAATTTACTTTATGGAAATAATAGAATATATACAATGCTAAGAAGTTGTACAATTCCACCTTATGATGTCTTCACTATGGCCACAGTAATGTCGTTGGGTATCCTTCTTTCTGTCATATAACACTGCCACAGCACCAACAAAATACAGCAACTCCCCAGATGTGGGGACTACAAACAGATTGCAACGGGCGTCCTTTCCCCGGTAACCATATCTACCGAATGTCAAGGTCAAAAGCTCGATTTACAGACTTGATGTCTTTTTCGGCGAACAAGTGTATTTAATGTTATTGCATTTGTAATTTTGGGGTCTCAAACGAAAAATCTGGAATGAAAATCTAAGTTAACGTTTTATTGTCGTGTTAATTATGACACTAGATGCGCCATGGGTTTACTAGTTTGTTTGATTGAGGGTGACCACTACCAGAGCATGACATAGGATTATAACTTCACTCATTCCAAAAACAACTTTTTCACGTTATGCTCAGGCGACGTTTTAGTAAATCCATCAAATCTTGAACAAGATTAACCATAGTTATGATCTTTGAAAAGGATACACCCAATCCAGTTTGAGAATTTTATCTGGTTTCCCCCCATCGTCATCAGAATCATGGATGGACGGAGGATAAAATTCTGTGAAAAGAAAATCAACAAATAAACCGCAAGGTGTAGCGGTTCATGGGGTTTATGTACCGAAGCCTAAAATCATTTATTTCTTTATTACCTTAATCACAAGTGCTTCTCGTTATGAGTTACAAAATGATGAGAAACACATAGCATATTTTTATGTAGACAAAACATTATAGTGTTATACATGCTGTCAGATTAGTTTTTATAAGAAAAGACAGAGAACTGGCGCTATTGTAGGCTAACAGTATAAGCAAGCAATGCATTAAATAGCTATTCTGTGGATACCACTTTTAAGGTCGATCGGAGTATAAAATATTCGTATATTGTATTAATATTGTTAATAACTAAAAGATTGAGTTTTAGGGCGCAAGAAAAATAAGTTGACAAAACTTCTTACCTTAAAATCCATTTACATCGTGTTTGTTGTCATAAAATATACTAGTAATGCTTTTTTTTCTGTGCACAGATGTGATTCAATCCAATGAATAATTGTTGTGCAAATCATTTAAATATCCTTTAAAAGTCTTAAAATATGTACATGTGTTATCAATGCAAAAAATTACAATTAGTTTGTAGCTCGTGGTTGCATTTCTCAAGCTTGAGAAAGGTGCTAGTAGGCCTATCTGCACTGAAACGTTGCCCGATAATAAATATAGAAGTTGAAATCCATAGAATCGTGTTATGTTACTGCCACTGCTTCTAAATGCCACTAAAACAAGTTATGAACTTTTTTGTATCTGCATATTATATCCAAGGAAAGGGGTGATAAACGGATAATAGTGCCGATTGCACAAAGCTTACAGTTGTGGATAGCTATAGGTAATTCGGCTTACACATTTCTGTTAAAGAATAATTTAAATTAAATTTCATACCTTTTTTTCTGCCATGAATGCTTAGTCGAACAGTTTCGTGTTTGGCGGGAAAGTTAAGTTGGATTCGACCCTGTCGCCTGCCTTGCCTCGCGCCGGCCATGGGGTTTCCACTTCTAGGGAACGGGGTATCTGCGTGAGTCGTACTAACATCTACTGAGACATCGGTTTGAGAATGGCTGGCGACTGACGCTTATTGACAGAAAAAAACCCCACATTTTCATGTTATTGATAATGTTGTAATCTGCTGTCAAAATACACTTTAAGTCCACATGTATTGCATAGAGGCGTTTATTTGTATTGGGACGCTGTCCTTTAAGACACATTCGCATTTATACATTTACTCAAGGGTGGATACAGGCTTTTCTGAAAGAATAGGCGCGAATATCACAACTCAGTAAGCGAGGGCCCAAGGGCCATGCACCCATACCCCGGATGCTCTGAGAATGAAGAATGTAGTATATGCAATCAGCTAATGTTGATCCTCGATACTAACACAAGTATTTTGTAGTCTAAAAGCCTTATTGTCACATCCATCGCTCTGATAGGGCAAGAATGTAGGCCTATAGGCCTACGAAATCTTCATTACAATGACATTAAGTGTTAGCATTGATTTAAATAATATCGACCAAAAAGGTCGAATTATATATGGATGCAATGTTTTTAGATTTTAATGTTCTTCGTAGCCTAAACATTGTTGGTATCAATATAGTACAAACAGTAGCCTACAACACTTTTGTAAATAGCATTGAACGCATATTTTGTACAAAAGCATTATTAAAATGAGTTTTGAAAGGGTTGTTTTGACGCCGAAGTCTAAAAGCTAGAAATGTTCTTTGCGGCAGCCATTTCAAGTTTGAAACATTAACACATAACGATGTTCAGGAAATTCTGAGGATCAGGAAGTCAAGGCTCACTGTGGAAATATATTCTGGACAAGAACATTGACAACATAAATATTTAATGATCAGAAAGTGTCTGGTCAAACTCACGAAACTTGCTATAGGGACTGTCAAAACCTAAAACATTTCTATATGTGTATCATCAGGTGATTAGGATTTACTGATAAAGGTGTCTGTTGTCATGATATGATTGCAGTCCGTCGTAATCTTACTAGTATATGCACAATCTTTTGTTAGGTAAAAGGGTATGTTGCTTCAAGTCACCCAACAATTCCAAACATTTAGGATTAGGACAACATTTAACCGAATAAGTCACTGAATGTGGGAGAAAAGAGTGATTCTATCTGCTAAATATAAGCTAATTAAAGAAATGTTTGAGATGTTTCATCCTTTTTTTTCTTTATTCATATTTTTCTCTTCTTTATTTATTTATTTTTCCTTAAGCCACGAAAGTGGTTAGGCACATAGGGCGCCCCCTAAATCCACCACAGCATTTTCCATTCATAAAACATAAATGTATGTTCTTTATCAATATTAGTGTTCTCGGAACAGTCGTAGATGCAGATTATGTGCCGCAAACCGGCAAGGGAATCGATGGCACAGATTAGTGACAGGGTATCTGTGTCAGGATGTTGTCTTTAAAAATGTTTCAACTATTGATTGTTGAGGAATATTTTGGTTCTTTTTTTATTATCCCTTTGTTTTATTCTTGCATTTCCATGTTTCATTATTGCCTTTTATTCTTAGTTTCTCCATTCTTTCCATATTTCGTTAATGCGTCTTTGCACAATTCTCCAGTGTAAATGACAAAACAACTTACAACTGTAATTATGTTTCTGAAATTTTCGAGGTTTCCGGTTGGGGCGGCTACTGGTGCTTTCTGTGCTTGAGTTGCTCCCAGGCGCATGTCGCTTTGACGTCATTTCCGTTGGTTTTCCTTCCTCGCCACAAGCAATGAAGTTCACGTGATCTTTGTATTCCCGTAACAACTGCGAATAGCTCTGGATCTGTTAGTATATAAATATAGATATTTCTGAATGGATATTATTATTCACCCGGGCGATAAGATACAGGGTAAAGTAACAATAAGTCTTGCCATCCGTCAGACTGTTGTTTTAAATGTATTCCGGTTAACAAGACTAAGAAATATAGTTATTGTTCTTATCCATTATATCGATGTAATAACGAGAAACCAATGTTAAAGTGAAAGGAACGTCACACTTTTTGTCCTTTTTCACTTCCTTGTCTCTACGCGTTTGTCTTTGTGGAGATGTGTATAGGGTAGAGGCGTGTTCCGACGATTGACGAAGTCTTAACCTACCAAATGGAAGGACGACTCATTGCACGATTGTATGGTCAATCGTGTAATGTGATGAACAGCAAGCCTTTTTTTGTCAGATACCAACATTGTATTATCTTTATTTAGCGACTGTAACTGACTTCTAGATCTGTAACTATGACTATAATAACAACAGCACTACCGGAACGATAAGTGCTGTGGTATAGCACGCCATCATACTTATAGTCATCATACGCGTTTGACTGGAGCTAATTACAGGTGCTTGATAACCAATTAAAGACGAAATTGTCCCAGATACGGAAGGTAGTATTTTCAACCCTTCTTTCAAATTTGAACAAAGCACTTAACCGAATCATCAGAAAAAACGGTAAGATTCATTGTACTGGCATTTACAGCCTAGTTTCAGATAGTGTTGTTCGAAAACGTTCTTGTGTGCTTGGTCCAATCCTTAAACACCCAAGTGAATTCGAATCCACTGACAGCGGATGCCCCATAATGCAATCCACCTGAAAGCGCCTTTTCACATGTTACTTCGAAATTATTAAAATCAATAAGTTCGCTCTATCGCCTAGGTTATAAAAACACATATTGATTGACAATTAGTATTTGTAATTTGAGATTTTATCACAGTTGGTGTTGTTCCGGTAATTAAATAGCATAAATAATTCGATAAAATAAGAAAAGATAAACGAGCCACCACGCCCAATGTGTATGGGAGAAACATAACAAGGCCAGACGAAGCGATAACAGTCACTAGCTGTACCCTCCACACACAATCAACATCAATAACATCATCCAAGTGAAAGTCTTTGGAACTGTTCATCCGCGTTATGTAAACAAAGGAATCAATAAGGGGACTCGCTCACAATTTCGAAAACTATTTTGTAAAACTATCCCCTATCAATACAATATTCTGACGTAACGACCACATGGAATTTCAATTAGATGGCTTTCAATCAGTCGACACACACGCACAGAACTTATCCTCTGCTGGATAAGTCAAAGTCAGCCCTTAATACAACACGTTGTATTAACAAAAAAGGAATATTTGAGAATAATTTTCACAAAAAGTAGATCTTTATGTTCAGCTCCTTCTAGCTTTTTGTATTGTCGTTTTGTCGCACTCGATACGCATTTAGAATAACGTTAAATACTTAACCAGCAAACCACCTGGTGTTACTTCCAATGTAGGCCTACAAATATATATTTCATACACAGAACCAGTTTTTACTGGTAGCTTTAGACAGAAACATTGATAGCTATTTTAATCATTCACAGTTATTGCGGGAACTAATGTTGATGGACCATTGTATTTCACTCTCTTTTCAACAAACTTACCAGTGTATGGGGTGGTCGTTCTGTAAATAATGCTTTTACCGGTGGTCTAGGTACCCGGATGAGTGAGGTCAAGTCAGATACAAGTTCGTCAAAGGTCAAGGACGTCTGTGGATTCAGGATAAGTTTTTCTCTACTCGATCGGTCAAGGTTACTAATAATTGTCAGAATTCTAGGTCTCTTATTGGGCGGAGAGATCCGCACTGTCCCATCATTTGTAATTAATCCTCGGTACAAATATATATCACCGTTTCTAATTTTGTCCTGGTGAGCAGGCTGTGAAGACCAAATCCTCTGCTTCTTCGGTCCATATGTACAAACTGTATTTAGCTTATTTGACCCTGATAATACGTAACTCCTTGCGTGTTTAAATTCATCAATGCTTTTCACTTGTCTGCCATCGTGCAGACTGTACACAAACCGAACACTGTATGGCGTTTCCACCTTTTCGGTTAGCCACTGCAGTAGGGTTCCAAAGTTTCGGAAGTCTCTTTCGTTCACAGATGTTGTAAATCCTCTGAAAAACGGATCACCATTTTTGAAAAACGTTACAAGCTTCCCGCGCTTATTTTCAGGCAGAATAGTTGCTATGGGATCACGTGATGGTGAGATGTCCCGCGCTCCCACAGGGACATGGAAATCACGTGAGATCTCTTCTGGCTCATTTTGTGGATAAAACACATCATCAAGGTAAGAATGTCGCCCTCGATGTCTCTGAGCGGGTTCTCTGTGTGTCTCAGACAACAGAGGCGCCATCTCGTTCTGAAATCAAACAAAAAATATTTATGTTCAATGCATTTTAAGTTCCACAAAATTTAGAAGTGCTTACGGGAAGCCTGGTATTTTTTTTTGCTCTATACGTTCTCAATTAAGTGGATTTTGTTAATATTAGGCCTTAAGGGTTAGATTCACTGTACAATAATTCGTACTAAACTAAAATGTGCAGTAACACACTCAAAGACTGATTATTTTCCTCTGTTACTTGACTCCGAGATATAAAAAAAAATCTCCAGCGATTACCGGAGGCACCTCGAATGACAATATCATATATCTACGGTTGACCCGGGGACTCGATTCGTGGGCGGTACACCGAAGAAGAACCAGTAGTCCGATACGCTAATCCCTGCGAAACGGCCGCTGGTCTTGCTAAATAGAAGTTCGTATTACCAGCTCTATCACCATAAATTAAATTTGGTACATTCATTATATAGATAGAGCAATGAGCAGAGCAGTTTAATTAACTTCCCTGTTACTGAGTTACGTGTATCCTGACCGACTTTTCACAAACTCTTTTCCATAATAATAACTATTTATTTAATACGTAGAGTGTATGCTATTGAATTAAAGTCTCAAAAATAAAATAAGTTGCATTTCAAAATTCATTGATGGGAAGCGTTATGCAAATCTTTTAAGTCAGCTGTTGCGAGCAATTTCCTCCATGTAAAGGACAATAATTAAATGAGCCTGAGCAAAATTAAAAAACTCACATACTATATTCCACTCAGTGATTGTGTTTGTTTCTGTTCTAGTCGACTTGCAAAAACATAAACTAAAATCCAACGTGGTATAATTTGTTTTATTTGCATTTAAACACCTCAAGTTTTTTAACGTAATAAATACACGATTTGAGTTAAAGGGAAAGACAACTGTTTTTCGACCTAACCTTATTATTTTTATTGCATTTTTTCAAAGACAACCATCTGCATATCCTGACGAATTTGTGTTCTTTGGTTAAATTCACACCAGTTATTTGAACATTTTGACATATAAAAATGTACTTACCAATAAGATTTGACTTTTAACACTGATAACACGTTTTACAAATCAATTCATTATTGATGACCAATAAACGAAGAACTTCTTATCCGTATGAAATTCTCGCTTGGTTTATGCGAAATTCATTGATAGCAATCGGTTAACAGGGTCGAAACAAGGATCAAATGTGCATGACAATTCTTTATTTGCACTTCTCATGCTATTCAATAACGGTACTAAATCGCCATAAAAAGGATGGATTCGCCGTTTATATCGCGGATTCACCTTTTATCAGGGATTCATCGTTTATATCGCGGATTTACCGTTTATATCGCGGTTTCAATTGAATACCTAGGAACAAACGTCCGCAATTGAATACGCTTTAGTTGGACACGGACTGTTGGGGTATAGAATTTAGTTGTGCAGGTGAGTTACCAAGACCTAACACTTTGTTAACATTTTCTGCAATAAGTCCAAAGCTGCCAGGCCTAGACAACTTTTTTTTTTTTTTTTTTTACGGACATTTGTTATATCTTACCTCATTTTCGTCGTCGTCTTCATCCATTGCAGATATTGTGTTTTTTGTTCTCAATGGTGCAATAACTTGGGTAACCTTTGTCTATGTTTGTGCTTCACTATACGGCTAAGTAAAACTAATAACTGTTTCGTCTGTGAGCTCTCATGGGTCGTATACGCAGGACTGTGCGAATGTATACATCCTTGCCGTGATATATCTTCATTCATATTTAATAGCTTTCACGCGGAATCAGAAGCCAACGCGGCTGGAAAGGAGGGGGTAGCCTATACCATATATAGTTTTTGTAAACACTTTAGTTTTTGTAAACACTTTGTTTAATTAAAATTATGGTTACATAATGAAATTGGATGCTACTTGATGTATTTAATTTAACAAAATGTAAACAAAAGAAATACGATGGTTTATTGAAATCATTAAATAAATATAACTATTGCAACTTATACCGTTGAGTGATTTCTGTATTAAAATATTCCCACGGCGACCGTTTAACATGGGTAAACGAACCGTGATACACGGTCACACCCAATATTATTACGTAAGCGATGCGCATTCTAATCGTCGCTCCAATCGATATGGTTATAGGCAGCAATTAGTGATAAATACTCTTGGGAAAATCAAACAGTTCAGGTCTGTGTTCGATGCTAACTATTTAGTAAGATGAAATAATGGTTTTTGTTTTTGGAAAGTGAAAATAAAAGAGCCGAACAAAGGCAACAACTCGCCGATTTACATTCCATGAGAGTACATATCGCTAATTAATGAGTTTACTGAGTAGTAAGTTGGCACGCGTCCCGTTGCTATGGGAACTCTAACAATACGGTATATGTGTTGGGCTGCCCATAAATCACGACTGACCAGTTAATTGGAGATAAATAAAGCAATATATAGTACAGTTGGTCAATTTTTAATTACTTGGTCAGTTTTGATTCCGTTCGCCAATGGGTGCTGTTTCTAGAATCAAACTCAATCTGTGTTTTACAAGTGTAACATGCTTCAAGGTTACCGATACGGTAACCACTGGTGTGGGAACCGTTCAAAGCTGGTAACACATAACCAGTTACATAACGGTAACCACTGGTGTGGGAACTGTTCAAAGTGGGTAAAAGAGAACCAGTTACATAACGGTAACCACTTGTGTGGGAACTGTTCAAAGTTGTTAACACAGAACCAGTTACATAACGATAACCACTTGTGTGGGAACTGTTCAAATTGAATAACAGAGAACCAGTTACATTACGGTAACCACTGGTGTGGGAACCGTTCAAAGTGATTAACAGAGAACCAGTTACATAACGGTAACCACTGATGTGGGAACTGTTCAAATTGAGTAACAAATAACCAGTTACATAACGGTAACCACTTGTGTGGTAACTGTTCAAAGTGAGTAACAGAGAACCAGTTACATAACGGTAACCACTGGTGTGGGAACTGTTTAAAGTTAGTAACAGAGAACCAATTACATTACGGTAACCACTGGTGTGGGAACCGTTTAAAGTGAGTAACAGAGAACCATTTACATAACGGTAACCACTGGTGTAGGAACCGTTCAAAGTGGGTAACAGAGAACCAGCTACATAACGGTAACCACTTGTGTGGGAAATGTTCAAAGTGAGTAACAGAGAACCATTTACATAACGGTAACCACTGGTGTAGGAACCGTTCCAAGTGGGTAACAGAGAACCAGCTACATAACGGTAACCACTGGTGTGGGAACCGTTCAAAGTGGGTAACAGAAAAGCAGTTATATAACGGTAACCACTGGTGTGGGAACCGTTCAAAGTGAGTAACAGAGAACCAGTTATATAACGGTAACCACTGGTGTGGGAACTGTTCAAAGTGGGTAATAGAGAACCAGTTACATAACGATAACCACTGGTCTGGGAACTGTTCAAAGTGATTAACAGAGAACCAATTACATAACGGTAACCACTGGTGTGGGAACTGTTCAAAGTGAGTAACAGAGAACCAGTTACATAACGGTAACCACTGGTGTGGGAACTGTCCAAAGTTGGTAACACAGAACCAGTTACATAACGGTAACCACTAGTGTGGGAACTGTTCAAAGTGGGTAATAGAGAACCTTTTACATAACGGTAACCACTGGTGTGGGAACCGTTCAAAGTGGGTAACAGAAAAGCAGTTATATAACAGTTACCACTGGTGTGGAAACTGTTCAAAGTTGGTAACAGAAAAGCAGTTATATAACAGTAACCACTGGTGTGGGACTGTTCAAAGTGGGTAATAGAGAACCAGTTACATAACGGTAACCACTTGTGTGGGAACTGTTTAAAGTGGGTAATAGAGAACCAGTTACATAACGGTAACCACTTGTGTGGGGACTGTTTAAAATTAGTAACAGAGAACCAGTTACATTACGGTAACCACTGGCGTGGGAACCGTTCAAAGTGAGTAACAGAGAACCATTTACATAACGGTAACCACTGGCGTAGGAACCGTTCAAAGTGGGCAACAGAGAACCAGTTACATAACGGTAACCACTGGTGTGGGAACCGTTCAAAGTGGGTAACAGAAAAGCAGTTATATAACGGTAACCACTGG
>JAQQZZ010137195.1:0-13391 GCA_030265115.1 Mopalia vespertina | reverse complement strand
TTATGTATATTATTATCTCAGCTCTGTGGAAGATCGGCCTGATTGGCTGAATGGATTTCTGAGGATAAATAAAGTTTATTATTATTATTATTATTACTCATGTGTATTTCATTTATATGACGACGGATTATCCACTTCACACTGTTCCTTGCCTAATTACGGTAGAACACCGGGAGGAAACCTCGTAAAAACAATTCCTAGCAGGCTTAAGAACAGTCTTCATAGTTGTTTACCTGGAGACCGACTATAGATAAATCGTTAATAAAACTTAGTTCTCTGTTCAATATATTTTGGACAAAGGAACAGGTCAATTGTCTTCTCCAACTGGCACATGTCACACTCCCCACACTCAAGCAGGTTAAATCCGATAATCAGTAACTGACCAGCTAGATCAGATCTGATATGAAGTATGTCTAAACTGTATCCCATGTTAAATCTAACAAGATACGAGTTAAGAGGTTGCGTTCTGTAAACCAAAATGTCTGCCTTTCGAGAAGAAAATGTGAGAGGAGTGGAGACAACGGATGTGTTAAACTGAAAATAAAATTGACCCTTGTCGTAATTCTTGGATTTTTGCGAATTGTGTTTATAATTATTTGGACATGTGTCTTTGCTTTTTGTAAGCAATGGCATCAGTAAATTGTCTTGAACACAGGGCTGTCATTTTTGTTTTATAACTTCCGAGCATTCGTTTCTTCACCAAAGCACTGGAGCTTTAGTAACTATTACCGGATGATTTCGGTATAGACACACTGGTTGCATCGTTTATCGTATTCACCGTGTTACAACATGACTTATTGGCGTCATCACTGACAATGCTTTCCACAAAGCTCTTCTCAAATAAAGTCTTGCAAACGTTCAATCTGCTTCACTAAGATTCCATCTAGGGAATGAACCATAATAATCAGAAAAAGGGGACACAAAGGGAAAAGCAAATGAAGACAGAAAAGGACAGTGGTCGGTTCCTCAGGGAGAACTTTGATCAACTGGCCACGTTCAAACTGCGCCAAGAGATCTGGGTCAT
This sequence comes from Mopalia vespertina, assembly GCA_030265115.1. NCBI lineage: Eukaryota > Metazoa > Mollusca > Polyplacophora > Chitonida > Mopaliidae > Mopalia > Mopalia vespertina. Next base: position 12,367 of record JAQQZZ010137195.1, on the reverse strand, counting down.
ATCTTAAGGTCAATTGCAGAAACATTTCTAATAATCATATCAAGGCAAATACGAGATCCATCGTTCAAGATAACTAGATTATTGTCCTACACAAAGTCACAAACCATTGTCTTATTTAAACCAGTGTTTGGATATCCTCACACTGCACTATGTGCATCAATGTCCTCGTGATGAAAGTTGTACAATATAAGAGCTTTGATGTTAAGAGTCTGTTCAAAGTTTTGTCGTTTTAGATCACGGTGGAGTATCCCAAACGAAAATAACCACACAAAAGAACATAAATGGCCTGATGCTGAAAGATTGTTCCGCCGAGAAAACACTTTGACTAGGATTGAAACTCGCCCTTTGCCAAAGGGATCCTTCTTAAGAGATGTTCACCTAAAATTCTGCTATATTAACATTTAACTCTATTACAGAATATTTCTAGCAGACAGTAAGGTACTTAGCATTTGGCGTAACAAACACTCATCTCTAGCTTATTGAGCATAAATTTCATAGGGGAGCATAAATTTAATAGGGGAGCATAAATTTCATAGGGGAGTATGAGTTACACAGTTATGACCTATCAGTACGTATAATTAGTAGCCCTCTGGCTAAGGGCAGTTTGTTTGAAGAATGACAATGCTGTCTTTACTTAGCAATGGAGAAAAATCCCTTTTACAACATTATGGAAATGCTTCACATCTTGGTTGTGCCAGTGTGATGGAATACACCGCTGGCATATACGTGAAATACCCTTAAGCACGGCGTAAATCACCAATGAATCAATCATAAAATTAGTAAGACCTTTCACGTTGGTCAATACGAAAAATACAAAAAAAAACTGAACACTGGTTTACGAATTCCAATTTAAAGACGCACTATATAGCTCGTCTATTTGGTTCAGGTAAAACAATACCATTCATACCTCGAACAAAATTTCAACACATTATAAACCAGTGCAACATTATCTGCACCTCCTTCAACGCACATGTGTATATGGCCGTACATATACATTTACTTATATTTTGACTAAATGAAGACCGAACAATTAGCTTGCCTCCACTGGGATATGAACCCGGGACCTATGGGTTATAGGCCCAACATTCGTTTTTTTTTGTGTTCATACCGACTGAGCCACAGAGGCTCACGGCAGAATGAGTCCCAAATTCTAACCCAATGAAGGATGCGATTTTCTCTACATAAAGCACGGGCACAGGGACGCACATTTAGCATATTTTGTATCTAGATATTATTCACAATCGGTTTTGCTCGATATGTATATATAATAGTCTGCTATAATTATTTGTTAACCCTCAATTATTTTCTACATCGATTACAAATTCCACAGGAAAAGAAGAAATACATTACTGGATCTAACATACCGTTAATGTAGATCAAGTTAACTAACATAAGAGCTAACTTAAGCTGAACTACAGTGAGTGAAACCGAGAATACGTAAAGAAGGGCGAGTAAACCAATGTAAGGGAGATAACATATGAGAAACGATAGAACAATACCGACAACAACTTTGGTGGACACAGATCGCACGGTGCCGTTCCTTGAAAACTCCAAACGAGAAGCTTGTTTCAATTTGAAGAGCTTGGCAAAATGAAACCCAGCGATAAGAAAAAGGGGTATCACGAAGCCGAAGAGACATAAAACTCCAACATATATAGCATACTGAGGTTGGAACAGACAGGATGTATATCGACAAGACTCCACTTGAGTTGTGCCCAAAACAACAGATTTATAAATCATCCCATTTACAATAGCAGATAAAACCCATATGCTTATACAAACGATGACAATTCTCTTTGTGGAAAGCCAAAGCATTGCCTTAAATGGGTGCACCAATAGGAAATATCGTAAAACAGCAAACGTTACTAAACTATAAGCGCGTACATATAAGGTACACATCGATATGTAATAAGTATGAGCACAAAAAACGTCTGAAATGGTTCCCGCATATGTTGTTAAGATTACAATGGTAGGAGATACAACTATGAACATAAAATCAGAAATTGCGAGATTGGTTAGAACAACATATGTGGAAGAAGACCTCAAAGACTTTTCTTTCAGCACACTCACAATTAACAACAAATTTAATGCGCCACCAACCACAATAAGAGATATCCACAGGCTGAGTAAAATATACTCGCTATAATCATTAGAATCATCAATTTCAAATATACCGGAGGTGTTTGACTCGCAATTATTCATTATTCTGGTAAATATATTGATTGGTTGATTTATATATATGTAAAAATCTTGTCAAATTACATTTGTTTGAATAAGAGTAGAAGCGTAAAAGCACAACCGTTTTCTATATCATTATTTGAAAAAGCACTTTCCGGAGATGGTTATCGCTGTATTGGCTGTTTTATTTGTCCTAGGATACCGATATCAGTCAAAATAATATCGCTTGATTCGTCGGTTAGTGTTTAACGCTATGCTTAAGCGGTGTTTCAATTATATAACGACTGCTAATCAAACATTGCACACGAACACAACTGAACCCATCGCGTTAGTTGAGTGATATGACCTTTATCATGGGTGGGTAGATAGGCTGAACCGAGGCTAGGTTTGCTTTGTGTCGATCAAGTCCTTTGGGGCACTGATACACAGATTGAACCAACAAAGTAAGAATATCCTACGTCTCACAATTGGTTAAAACCATTATTATATAAGTATAACAAAGAAGCATCGGAGATGACATATAATTTTTACATGGGCACTTGTTTTCCTATAAATTGTCTGGAAATAGATCAGTCGTCACACACGAACACTAAATAGTTACACTAATTACGAGACAAGGGTTTCGCCAACAACACACAGCTTGTCCAAGCTAAAAGCAAATCTGGTTCCTGAAATAGAAAAAAAAACCTTTTATGATTTGAAACTGCTTCGGTATATAGACAAAACATGGGGTATCAACCGTTTGAGCATGTAGATTCAACTGTTCCTATGATCGAAACTAGTTCTCGCAATGTTTACTGTTGTTTTTGTTGATGGCCACTTTCTTGAATCGTTGTAGCTTAAAATGTTAAGGCTTCTTAATTCCATATGAAAATAACACTTACATCAACCGTTCGTTCGAATGCTGCGTATTTTCTTTTCATATCAATGCTGTATAATGCATTTCACCTACATACATACATTTTAGTAAAGGCAGATTGATCAAATTAGTACATCAACAAAGTCCTGACAACACAATAAAAACGTACTAGTAGCTGTTGTCTACATTTCAGTAATTTTCATCCTCGATAGAATTTTCTGGAAATTGGATCACATATCAATGGCTGACAATGCGCATTTTGCAAGTAAAAATTGTTGCGGTTTTTTTTCTTCTAATCCTTCTGTCAAGCAAAGACACGAAATAGTTTTTTGAAAACTACTTATTACAAATTGAGTGACACGATCAATTGAAGAAAGCATCCCTTCACCACTGAAAGTCATCAGATGAAGGAAGAAATGACTTAAATGCAGATTTAATATCAGTACCTTAATCAGCAATGATATAACGGTAACTGCACATAGATTGTTGGTTTTATAACGTCATTATAATCCGGGGAAATAAAAAGTCACCTAATCTGGGAAAAAACAACGTTAAACATTTAGAAAGAGAAAAACAACATCAACATTCCGAATGAAGTTATTTCAGCTAAACCCAACATGAACTGATGTAATCAACACCTGACGTTAGTAAAAAAATTATCTAAATCCTGGATGAAAAAACACCACAACAATCCAGTCGCCTTTCAGCTACACACTACATGATTTTAAATATACTGTATCACGTCCGATAGCTCGGTGTATTCTAACAGCAGTGATCCCGTGAGCGCTTCGTGCATTGTTCTAATTTCGATAGATATATTAGGTACACTTTAAAATCTGTATATTTTCCTCAGAATATATTGGGGATGAATATGGTTAAGTACAAAAGTAATTGTTTTATTATCTATACTGCAAATCTCAAGTCCTCGGGTTAGTTAGTTATTGTTTTCTTTACTCTTATATTTCTCTATGTTAATGTGTCCTGAAAGCGTTGTGTTTACATCAGTATCAGTTCGGGACTAGAAGGTAGTGGTACAGTACTTAAGGATAAAAATATAAATGCTACATCACTCGATTTGTAGGATTAGCGGATGAGCTACAGCCAATATCTAACTATACCACACACGACACATGGAATAAAACTAGTGATCCACCAACTAGTACAGCACGCGCAACTAGCGAGCCACCAACTAGTACAGTACCCGCAACTAGTGAGCCACCAATTAGTACAGCACCTGCAACTAGTGAGCCACCTACTAGTACAGCACCCGAAACTAGTGAGCCATCAACTAGTACAGCACCCGCAACTAGTGAGCCACCAACTAGTACAGAACCTGTAACTAGAACAGCATCAAGTTATAGTGAAATGGTTTATGGAATATTTATAAAATATCTAGTTTTCTGGAGATTCGCACGTTGTGTCATGAAAAGTCCATCTTATAATGAAGCAACGAATGTCATTCCTTTGAATTTTGAGGAAATGTTGTTCATAAGGTATCTATCAGCACCTCAATTCTCCTCCGAAACCTGTAACATCACAAAATCATTTTGTATTTCTACTCGATCGTCTATCGTCACCTAGTTAACAGACCATTACGTTGATATCGCAAACGCTCTTGGCGACGTGCAAGGCGTTATTTGTTAATTTATCTACATCTGTAAATCATTTAACCGAGTATATAAAACATTTTCGTTATGTAGTCCGCTTGAATATCTTGTTCAACATCACTAATTACTTGTGAAAAGTGGCTGGTGTACCTGTCATACAGTAGCATTTCCCGAAGGTGCTATGCTTGGTCTTATATTGATTTTACAGCAACGGCTAATAAATGGACATTATTAACCATAAACTGGTAACACCACCGTTTTGTCATCTTCAGTTGATGATCTGTAAAAGTGAATATTGAGCAGGATTTGTATTGTCTATGTACAAATCGTTTCTTTAAACACCGATATAAGAGCACCCGTTTCTCGATGAATGCCAGAACAGTATGGGTCCTGTTCTTGCTCAGAAAAAGCATCTCCTTTCGTCAGAGGCTATTATCAATATATTTGTATACAGAGATAACCGCTGATTAGTGAGTGTATATGGAAGTGGCTTTTGATACATCCGAAACCGTCTCTCTGTTATACCGCGAGTACACTTCCCGTCATCGCCAACCATCACATAGACTGTAGAACACCCCCATCTACAACCTCTTGGTTATTACCCTCTGTAACCTAAGCTCTTTGTACTCCGATGGCCTTAATCTACTGGGATAGGAATTGTCTTGAATTACTTTTTGCAAAGTTTTGTTAGACAGAGTTAGCTTAAAGGCCAGTTCCCGACTAGAATGTATTCAGAAAGTACTACATTCCTTAATAAATAATACAGTTGTGGCTTTATTATACATAGAATCTGATTTCTTGACCTTCATTATTTTACGTTGTTTTAAACATCAACATACTTTGTTATATAAGAGACACTTCTCCTTACTTTCGGCCAGCTATCAATGCACTGACCCTCTGGCTAAGGGCAGTTTGTTTGAAGAGTAGCAATGCTGTCTTTATTTAGCCCTTGAAGAAACCTACTTTCCAACATTATGGAAACGCTTCACATCTTAGTTGTGCTAGTGTCAATTATTGTTGGAATACACCACCGTCTTATAAGTGAAATACCCTAAAAGCACGGCGTAAAACACCAACCAATCAATCAATCAATCAATCAATCAATACACTGTTCCCAGTTTCTCGAAAAGCTCAGATTGTACACGTAAAACCAGAAGTCAAAGAGCAAACTTTGAGAAAAACTGAAGAAAAAAAAGTAAATCCCTATGCAGTAAACAGTTCATGACTGGAAGCATCTCTTGCTTGTAATGGAAAATGCACCTAATGTGTCAAGCTTCAAATACAAAACGTTTTAAATTTTATTTCACTGTTGTTGACCATCGATCTGGTTTATATATCAGGAAGATCTGCACAATTATTTGTTTGTGACGTTAGCGTAATGGCTACCGATTTTCGCCGGCCTGTTTTCAAATTTATTGAAGGATTCTTTAAACTGTGTTTGTGGTGAATCGGCCTACCACTTTAAGCTTAACTTTTGTATTTTTCTTGGCGAAATGGCATCTTGGCTTTATTAAATAAATTTGGTTGTAAATTGTGGTTCGCTGTTTTCCCTTATCGATGACCAGGAGCAGCAGGACACTGCCTAAAACCATTTTCCACATCTGTCGATCTATTTCTTTTTAAAAGTGTATAACATTTTGAGTTATTTCTTCTCGCCTGGACAAACAAATTTCGATCTAAACCACTGACAAATTAATTAATGCTTTTGCTTTAAATTCTATAAAACTATTATAAATGCGCAAGCTTAATACTCAAATCGACTTTTAGTTACCTAACGATTTCCGTGACCCTCAGAAAGGACAAGAGCCAGAAATAAAACATCGTAATTATTTTTTTATTAATAGAAACGTTAGCACAAAAAACAGAATTAATAAACAAACTGTATAAAATACTATGATAACAAATATACCCATTATGTGAGGTGTCTAGCTTAGAAGTGCCGTGTGACTAATACTCACTTGTATATGATCTCCTTGTCGTAACTTCCCTGTTTAGCTTACAATAAGATGTATTTTACACGACGTGATTGATAGATGACATTATTTGTAAACAATTAAAGCTTTCTTGTTGAAAGTAATTTGATAGATTATTTTTTTATTTCAGGTCTCGGTGGGGTAGTCCAAAAGGAAATAGTTACACAAGGACAGATCAAATACCTGGTTCTCACAGTTTGTTCCGTCAGCGATAAGAAAACATTATGACCAGAATTGCAACTGGCTGCCCTTGGCTAAATGGCTATTTCTGAAGAAATGTCTCACTAGCGTCATGCATGCTTAATAAACTCTTTTACAGAATCTATCCAACCGACAGTAAGATTCCATAACCTTGTGTTAACAAACGCTGATCTCTATCCTAATGGATCACAAATCATTTCCTATTAATTACACAATAATGACTCAAGGAATATCAACCAAACAATTCACTTTTGGTAACTAATGAATTCCGTTTGAAAGACGAACTTCCCATCTTTAGCGAAGTAGTTCTTCGATATACAAAACGATATCTGCTTGTTAATGAATTAAGTTTGAAAGACGAACTTCACATCTTTAGCGAAATAGTTCTTCAATATACAAAAATATATCTGCTTGTTAATGAATTCCGTTTGAAAGACGAACGTCACATCTGTAGCGATTTAGTTCTTCAATATACAAAACGATATCTGCTTGTTAATGAATTCCGTTTGAAACCGAGCTTCACATCTTTAGCGAAGTATTTTTTCAATATACAAAACGATGTCTGCTCATAATGAATTCCGTTTGAAAGACGAACTTCACATCTCAAGCGAAGTAGTTCTTCAATTTAGCTACACACCGAGTTGTCGTAACCATACCATTGGTCGCATCTGTATCTCCATGGTCGCATGATCGTAGTGCTGGACGAGTTGCTTTTTACAAGGTGACAGGATTGGACGACACTGTTGGGAGCGACAAGCAAACCAGGATAGAGGTCCATACAACTCAACATTGTAAACAACATACCAGTCATACAACGAATGTTAAACAGGACAACTCTTAACAACACTAATAATGAGCTTTATAAAGTAGGAATGGTTTAATAAAATGTATAACACAGACTTCTTTCTATATTTCTATGTTAAAAATGTATATTTTTTGAAGCAATCCATATATACTGAATACTGGTATAGTGTGTATTTCAGCATACAACAATATCACTTTCCAACACATCTCGCCACAAATTAATTGATTTAACATTATCGCATTAAAACTCACACTTAGTAAGAGTCTTCTTGTATACACGCGGTATGTTTTTAGATTAGAATATTAGAATGGCCAGAAAATTTAGTTATGTGCAATGGCAAAGGCTGGGCCTCTAAAACATATTGATACAATGTTGACAATGAAAGATACACGAATCTATTTATAGCCAATGACTTAAATCATTAACAAAAACACAGCATGAAATTCACTGTGTAATATCCTCTTTCTATTTGTGCTTTTATAACACAGTTTATGAATCTTTCATAAGCATGTATCATGACACCAACGCACTAATTTAACAATATGAACTTTGGCCGTGCTGGTTTGATAAGCTGATAAGTCTTTATAAAGAACACTCATAATACTGAAATAAAACATATATATACGTCGATCTAGGCGATATATGAAATAAACAATATTTTCAAAAGAAGGACCTTGGAATCAAAAGCGAAGCTCTAGGTATGTCGATAGGCTCCATCGACTTAATATGGTGGATCGAATCCAGGTTGTCTTTGTGTCGATTAGGTGTCTTGGGTCAGTTATACACAGATTGAACCAGGAATGCAAGTTGGTAATCTGTCTCATAATTTGTTAAATTGATTATAAAATTATTGTCCCGCAGAAGATTCTGGACATGAAATGTTTGTTTACATCGGCAGTTGTGTGCCTATAAATTGTCTGAAAATTGAAAATTCATTACATATATGAAAAGTAAATAGCTACAATAATCTACGATGAAAGGATCTCCGTGAACAACGGCTTAAAATGTGAAGGCTTTGTAATCACATATCACAATCACATGAACGCCAACCGATCCTTTGAATGTTGCCTATCGTCGTTTTATACCAATCCAATATTGTAGTATCACGAGATGGGCAATGGTATTGCCACAACAAAGTCCAGACAGCACATTGACAACGTAAAGCTAGTTGTTGTATACAACTTCTAATCTTACGACAGTGTTCTTCTGGAATTGTATAACATTAACGTCTAACAATGGGCATTTGTAAGTACTAATAATTGTACCTTTTTGGCTAATCTTTGTGTCAGTCAAACCCACATTAGTCCATAAAGCTTCTGGCAGACTATTTCCGACAAATTTAATTAAACAAACAATTAAACAAAGTGACCTTCACCTCTGAACATCATCTAATCAATGAAGAAATGGTTTCAATCCCAGATTTAACATTGTTAACTTAATGTAAGATAATACGACGGTATCTGGAATAAGTTGTTGGTCTATTGACGTCATTATAATCAGGGAAAAGATAAAGTCGTCGAATACAGAATAAAACAGCGTTTAGCATCTGCAACGTTATTAAACCATCTAAATTCCGAATGAACTTATCCCACTTAAATCCAACATGAACTGATGTGACCAACACCTCGTCGGCTGACAACCATAAGTACCTATGTCCACATTTTTGTGATTTGCCAAAAATAACATTATACCTTGTTTTTTTCGTGACCTTCTTTCATGTCTATAAATATCCATGATGTAACTGTAGTAGTTTTCTCCCAAATGCAATTCTAGATGCCTATGTCCAACTTTTGTGACCATAATTTTGTTTATTTACAATTACATTAGAAATTACATCTAATTTTAATAATATTTGTTAAGGAGCACCTTGTAAATTGGTTTAAGTGTCCAGTGTTGAAATTTTATTTTGTCATGCTATCATTTAGTATTTTTAATATTCAACCAAAGTTTTAAAAGCGATTTTCTAGGAAAGTCATGTTTTGGACAAAGGTACTTCTAACTGTCAGCCGACGACCTGATGTTAATAAAAATGATCTTAAGCCTTGATGAAAAAAACCCCACAATAATCCAATCTCCTTCCAGCCACACGTACACTACATGATTTTAGATATACCGTATCACGGCCGATAGCTCGGTGTATGCGAACTGCAGTGACCCCACAAGAGCTTCGTGCATTGTTCTATATCCCATAAATACAAAAGGTATACTTTAAAACTTGTATATTTGCCTCTCAACATATGCAAGATGAATATGGTTCAGAACAAAAGTATTTGTTTTATTATTTCTATCGCGAATCTCCAGTCATTGTGTTATTTACTGTTACTGTTGTCGTTACTCTTTAAGGTATCTCTGTAAATGTGTCCTGAAAGCGTTGTGTCTACATCAGTATTATTCCCCGACTACTAAGTAGTGGTAAAGCAACTAAAGGATAACAAATATAAGTGCTTCATCACTACATTTCCATTTGTAAGCTTAACGGTTAAGTTGTCGCCAAATATTTAACTAGGGCACATTCCATAATCTCTTGAAATAATATCATGAATAAAGCAAACGAGCCAGCAAATAATATGGCACACGGTTATAGTGAAATGTCTCATGGGATATTTATTGCAAAATAGCCAATGTTCTGCAGATATGCGTGTTAGGGCATGTAAAGTCCATCTAATAATGAATCCACCCATTTTGTTACTTTGAATATCTAGTAAATGTTTAAAAAAGTTATCTATCAGCACATTTATTGCCTTCCGATACGTGTAAGATCTCAACATCGTTTCCAATTTTTACTCCCTGTTCATAGACCATTACACTGACATTGCAAACGCTCTTGGCGACGGGAAAGAGGTAATTGATATATTTTTCTATATGTGTAAGTCATTTAATCGAGTATATAAAACATTTTTGGTGGCTAAACATTTTAGTTTTGTAGCCCGCTCACATATCTTCACTAATTACTTACACATGGACAACACTGTCCTTTTTTAAAATTTCTTTATTAGAACATTCTGTTTGAACAACTATATAACAGTTCCAGTTAGAAGCTCCTTAATTTTAGGTTTGAAACTTTGATTCAATTTCTTGCAAGTGTATAGCTGAATGGGTTTGTACGATTTCTAGCACTTCGATTTTTTGTCGATAAACTCTGCTTTCTCAAAACCTCTTTAGCTACACCCGTGAAAGGGCCGTTTTTACTCTTTGTTAAACGTTAAAATCAAAATTTAAAGCGAATAGAGGACGAACATTTAAAAAGATAAACCAAAGAATAAAAGCTGACGGGCCACAAAACCCATTAAGGGCAGCGGCCTTTAAATCACAATTTGAACAAGTCGCCTGATCCTTGAAAACGATCTCTGGAATGAGTTAGAAACGTAATGTACTTCCGACTTTTATTTGCCTCTTAAGGAATGGTCATTCATCTAGCCCTTCATACAAACCCTTCGCTGGAACATCATTTGTGGTTACTGTGGAATTCAAGGTGACTGTAAGACATTTCAACCCTCTCGAACTCTAAAATCCTGGGGTCCCTCACTGCAGTCGCCCGGCTTCGTTGTTCATATCGTTCCCAAAATATGGCCAATCGTTACCCACAATACACAATTGCAGCATTATTTTAACTTTCAATAGAATTTAAATTTTAATCTCAATCTGGCTATTCTTCATTTTGAGCTGACTTGTGTTTTTTCCTTAAAACGATTATTTGATAAACATCTCTGATCTTATAAGCTCTATATTCTTTTAACATTATTATTTATTTGAAACACTATTTAGGTAAGTCATGTAACGCAAGGTTCTGTATGTATATATGTACATGTATGTTAATATATATATTCACATGTTTGCAGAACCCTTACATCTGATGATATTGGACAAAAAAAACCATTAGCTATCTATTCGGACGTATATTGTGCCTTGCTATGTGTGTTGACTATGGTTCATTGTTCCTCAAATAAAGCGTGCTTTAGCTGTCAATCAGATATAGTTTTCCTTTAAGCAAAACTGTTGATCTGATACTCACGGTCGTATGCGAGAGAAGCAGCTTTATATTTGATAATCATTGTGAGAGAACAAGCCAGCCCCTGTTATTAAACTTTACATAGGCAGAAGCTGAAGGTTAGTGTGTCTCAGGTTGTGTGCGTCGATAACCAAAGAGATGAATGTGTTGGAGATCTATACTTGTGGCAGAAACGAAACAATTGCCCCACAGACTTTTCAACTGTCCACTCTGGCTTTTATCTTGCTCGAAATCCTTCTAACGGTATTTATATGCTTCGGAAATATTTTGGTATTGTTGGCTTTATATAAATTCCAGGAACTGCGTACAAGTATGAATGTATATGTTGTCGGTTTGGCATGGACGGACTTGACAGTTGGGTTGATAGCCATACCAATTTATGTCGCAACACATGTGTTTCCAGTGATTAACAATGTGTTCTTTATCTGTATGTTGCCTTACTCCGTTGTAATAATTACATCAGGTTCTTCGTCAATGCTGCTTGTTGCGATTTCAATAGACCGATATTTAGCCATCGAAAAACCTTTGGATTACAACAGAATCATGACAACTGGAAAAGCGAAGGGCGTTAGCGCTGGGATATTAATATTTACACTTTCTTACAGCTCACTACCAATTCTTGGATGGAATGAATGGTCACCATGTCTCGAATGTTCTTTTGAACTTGTTTTGCCACATCTCTACTTAAATATAAGTGTTGGAATTATTTTCCTTTGCGTCATTTTTGTTGGAATC
>JAQQZZ010137194.1:0-25703 GCA_030265115.1 Mopalia vespertina | reverse complement strand
TTACATGTAGCTTTACCTGTTCCTAGTTCAGAGACAGGTAAATACAGACGGTACAGACCATAACCCATTTGTGGACCAATGCCATTGCTCACTGGTTACTGTGTTGGACTGCTGATACTCCTTCTACATGTATGGACTGTCACAGGTTCAAGTCTCCCAGTGGACCTCACATATATGTGGGAGTCACTTGATGTTTTTCTTGCTACCACAAATGGGTTCTTTCGAACTTTTGTAAAATTTCTACCAAAATAGAAAGCAAGGCAGAATAAGTGGAGAATATGTTGTCATAAGTGGATTATCATAGAATGCAACAGACATTAAACCAGGGACTTAGCCAGAAATCAAAAGTATGGTGTCCAAAATGATCATTTTACTTCACTTATCAAATAACCAATTTTAGCAGTTTCCCTATCTCCTGCATGTTAAAATTTCTTAAAACATGGTGTCCAAATGAGGCAATTGTTCACCTCAGAGTGTCCATTTGGACAGGTGGACACCCCTCTGCCTAAGCCCTTGATGATTAAACAGAACAAACAAAAAAGCGGACACTTATATCCATAACAACTTGAGATTACGATCTATTCAGAAACTTCTCTCTAGGAGTTTTATATAGAACAGGAGATGATTCATCGGTTTTAGTAAATCAACATCCCTGTGCCTGTATGATTACCTTTTGGAAATATCATATCGTAATATTGCAGCATATAGTTTTCCTGTAACTACAATGTAATTTTGATATTCTATGATATAAGACCTCGTGTCCTGTTCAAAGTTAAACCTTACATGTATACATGTACATGTGTGTATGTAGCTGTCTGTATTGGGCCATTGCTACATGTTCTCCACCATTATTACACACAATGCTATGCAATTGACCCAGTTTATCCAATTCTTCATTGCCATACTTCGATAAAACGTTTTGTGAGCGGTTTCTTTTCATACTTGTAGGGCATAAGATGGCTACATACATGTACCATTGTGTACTGTACAGCAATTTCTTTCTTAATTGTCATTAGCATTGATTGCCTCCAAAGGGAATTGCTTTATTTGGCTGTAATAAATGACCGCTGGCTTAACCCTTGATAGACTCTGTCAAGTCTGTTCCTGATATGTTTTCAATGGTTAATATCGCTGAGACGTGTCTGGTGCATTCTGCAGAGAATCGCATATATCAAATATATATACTGGTGGAGGCAAGCCAGTTTTTCTCTCTTCATTTATTCAATATATAAGTATAAAAAATTATTTATTGAGGGTATAGACTACATGTACATTGACTAAAACTGGTCAAACCAGAGGCCCTCAGACATTTAAAAGATAAAATTATAGTCGTTTTGTGTAAACATGTATGAAGATATGAGGTAGCGGGGATCAAAATTATACCTACTACTTAAAATGTATATATACATGTAGACAGTGTTTTTTTTTTACAAGCACAACATCCTGTTATTACAGCTCAATTCTGCCTGTTATTCCTTCTGAAATTTATATGAGCGACACAATAGTTGCTGGTGACTAGACTGTCAGTCTTGTATATAAGAACTACAGGCTTTACAGTTGGCTGTGAAATAGAATATGAGTATGTGTTCCCCACACTGCCTATCTTATGGGCTCCTAATGAATGGGTTTTTACCGTTTACAAATTGAGGGTATGACATGTAAATAATATGTGTTGTGTATGTAGAATAATTTAATGTGTGTAAATACTCAACGGATGGAAGCCTGATTTAGCAGTTTTGATGAGATGTCATCATTTTGACCATTTAGTAACTAGCAAATGATGTTCATAACATAATCGTCAATGCTAATCTTTAATAGGCATGACATAATGTAAATCTGCAGGGGCTGTCCATTTAAACATGTTCTAGAAGGGAAGACAACCGATTAAAAGCTGAAAGTACTGGAGACCATGTTCAGGAAAGCCCTAATGACTGATTCCATTGTGACGAGGAGGAGGTTGAGATTTGAGCATAACTGTCTCCCTGCTAGCGATCACCCTCTGTGTGACTAGTAGAGTTATCCATTGTCAGCCAGGCATTGCTAGTGGAGACCAAACAGTGGCACAAGGAAGACAGGGCCTCTCTTTCCACATGACTAATAAACTGTCGTCTAATCGGGGTATTGATTCTGCCAGGGCTGTTAATCTCTCTGGGGTCACCTCACCGCTTCTTGCTCCGGGTAACGTAGGCTGTATTATGCCCTCTGGGAACCACCAGCTCTTCTCCCCCTCAAAGCCTAATTTGACATTGCTTTGTTAGAAATGGGATCCAGTCTGTTACAGATTTATACATTGCCCTCATTCAGGGAAGCCATGCTTGTGTTTAATACAAGTACTGTTAAGAGCTTTGCCACAGCACTTCGCCACAGCACTTCGCCACAGCACTTCGAATATTTATGTGGGGAGATTGGTCAAATAATACGAAAGTTAAGAAAAAATGTTTAGAAACAACACTTTACATATGTACTTGTTATTGTACAAATACAATGCTACATGTAGTACACATGCATTGAACAAACGGTAATATATGGCTAATTCAATAGGAATTGGGATGCCACATCTTCTATTGGATTAATGCGAGCCGTTGGGAAGGAATATCCTGTTGTATTGCCACTATAGGAGCTAATGAGCAACTAGAAGCCGAGTTGTCTCTTGCTTGTTGCTTCTTGTAATTGTGCAGTCTTGTCTTTGTTGCTAGTGGCGTGGAAATGTATTTGAAATGGCACAATCAAATACTTTAAGCAGGCAGTTGGAAGGAGCTTCGTGTTGTCCTGGTGCTCTTAGAGTTATTAAAGGTGCAACATCACAAGACTTTATATCTGTTCTAACCTAGTTTATTTATGTGTCTGCTTATGGCCCTGTCCAGTCACTGTTTGTTGCCAGTGATATCAAGGTTGATGTATCGGCAAGTCTTAATTTAAGGCCTAAAACCATAATCAAGTGGACTTCTAATCGACAAATTAGCATATATATAATTTGGCCATATAGTTTTATTATAATACAAATTAACTTCATTGTACTTCTGTAAATAAATTATGGCTGATAATGATTATCTAGCTTTCCTCCAGTTCTTAATCGATTATAGTTGTGAGATATCGATCCACATTTGGGTAACTAAAACCTTACAACAGAGCTATTTCTTTCTCCCTGTATAAAGCACCCATCACTTAAGGTAAATCATCAATGGTTAAACTTTGGGGTGTCTGGCCCGGTGTTTTAAGCCCCAAGTAAAATGGACTTGAGATAACTTAGGTGGTGATATTGTAACCTTGATACAATATACCTCAACACCTTATAAAGTATAAGCACATTCGTCGTGTTTTGCATACAATACATATATGAATCTACAAACAGCATTTTGTAATCTCTGAAGATAGACAATGTAGTTAATAACTGTACAAATACAATGTCTGCATCGTTAACGAGTCCAAGTATGCTATGTGATGTCTAATTGTCTATGCAAGTATAATGTATGTCTGACCCGTTGGTTCATATGACCCATAACAAAGCTCTATATTTTGTGACTGTGCATGTATATGTTACAATCCCATCTCTGCAGGGGCATGCATATCTTTCTTACTACGTTTATAAAACTTGTTACATGTATATCCGCTGTATCTACACTAGGTATGGCTTGTCGTTTAGGTAGAATAATAATGACATACACCATGATCTGTCTTTACATGATATACATGTATGCTATCAGTTCATTCATGCTTGACTTGATGCTATATAAGCCTTGTTCAATATCTATATTTTATTAGGTAGAGAAAAAAAACTACTATGTCTCCATCAGGATTCGAAATTGGGTTATTTCCCTTACTGAGCCAACTCCGCATGACTTTTTCAAGGATCTGAAATCTAGTCGTCAAAAATACAAACATCTTTAATTCTTATTCCATTTTTTAAACACAGAATAGGGATGATAACCTTATTCATACAAAGATACATGTACATAATTGACTCAATTGGGATATTAAATCTGGGAATCAACTAACTTCAAGTTTGGAGCTCCCAATCAAATTCTGATGCAGAGCAATAACACAGTTTGGTCAGTTCAAACGCTGTACATAAGTAACTCTTTGAATACGCTGTACATGATGTGTGTTTGCTTTTTTCTGACCTGATAATGACAATGAACTTCACTGTTTCGGGCAGGTGGTTGGAGGGAGCTTCATGTTGCCCTGATGCTCTCAGAGCTAAAGGGGAACAGGAAGCTGAACTGTTTGTGGTGTTTGTATTGCGTCCTGTTTTTGTCCTGTATTTGTACCGTCTTGTCTTAGTTTGTTGCCAGTGGTGTTGAGGGTGGTTTCCGTCACCCATTGGGCTGGCATGTTGTCATATAAGTGAAATATCCTTGAGTACGGCGTTAAACCCTAATCAAATGAACAAACAAACACTGTTTCGGTCAAGCAAGGACTGAAAGTCTGGATTGGACGAAAGAATTGTTCTGGAAAATCATCTTTACAATCTATTAACACTCCTGAAAATAGCTGCATTTCTATTAACATGGTCATTGTACAAAACCTGTACAACTTGTGGAGTCAAAACAGGATTACTATTAAAGCTTATAATTAGGTCATTGAGGGTCATTGGCTTGCCTTGGGCTAATGGTAGGCTGTCAATAAACATGGACTACAAATTCCACTATCTCAGTGGTGTGAAAACATGCGTACTACTGAATTACAACTCCCCTTACAATTATTCTCAGATGTTTACACCCATAACATTTACAATGTATTCTTTAGATCTGCCCTTTGACCTGCATATCAGAACATATTTGATCTGCAAGTAAGAAAAAATGTAATAAATTTTTTTACTTTGAATAAAAGGTAAACATGACATACCGGTACTTGATTGTGTTCACTAACTTCACTTTCTGTATCTGTAGAATCCGGATGCAGTTCTTATTTAAACAAACCCAATAAATCATGTGTGAGAGGATTGCCTATAGTACACTTTCTTCTATTCAACATCTTCTGTGGTCATTGGTATTTCATTTGTTGAACTGTAACAGGATCTAAGGATACAGGTTAATACTTCTAAATTAAATACTGTGATATCTACAAAAACAATTTCAATTTCAGACTTAAAAAATGTCTATATTCTTTTGTGTTTTTTTATTTGATGAAGAATATGTTTAAGAATGCATCTATGAGATAGGGATGGCCAGTTCATAAATACTGCAGGAGTGCTTGTTTATATTCACTGTAATTGTCTCAATATGATTGACTCCTTTCATGTACATGCTGGATGAAAATTTGAGGTCCTTCTGTCGTGAACTGTGTAGCTCAGTTGGATAGAGCACCAGTTGGCCCTGCTAGCCAAGGCTCGGATTTTGAATGCAAATGGAGGCAAACCAAACTTTCTTTCTCTATATTAAAAAAAATAAATACAAGTCTCCAATAACAGTTGCATGATAAGAGATATTCGCTACATCTACATACAGGGCCAAATCCAGGTCAAAAGATTGGGCACCCTTCATTTTCTTCATCCAAGTAAAAAAAAGGCTAGGTTAGAAGGAGTCACCTACAGTAGGCTCAGTATAAATTGCAATTCAGTTTGCTAATTGTTTTCTTATGTTTTGAGAAATTACAGATAATATGCATCTGGGGGACTGAGGGGCGACGTTTATATCCTTTTACAAAAAAAAATTTAAAAATCATTGAGAGGGGTAGAGGTAGGGGTAGTTTGGGCACTAAGTCTTGACATACATGTTCAAATTGAGAAAGTATTATCCCAAAATAACGAAAATACTATCCACATATATCTGTTAAATGCTTATACATTTTGTTGCCCTAATAATATATAATATACCTCCCCCCATCCTTTCCCCTATCCACCCAACACACAAACCTAATACAAAGTAGGCATATACCTAGATGTTTATATTACTGTATCTTGTCCTACATGGGCAGGGCAATACATATGTTTAGGGCAGTTTGACCACATTCTTCTGCCAACCTACTTTTGATTTGTTATTCATGTCATCTCTTAGTACAATGAGCTTCTGTGTTTATTCTTATTAAAATGACATTGAATTGTTAATTAAAAGGCCCATCCATGACGGAGTGGTTAATTTATCTGCAAGGTCTAAAAACTAAGCCATAGAGTTAGAACTTCCCAAGTGTTTTAAAATCAAAAATAAGCTTTTTTAGTGTTTAAAGAATGATCATGGAGTTTTGAGGGGTCACTAACATGTACATAAAAGTTTAAACTGACAGAGTAATCTGAATTCAAGGCGATAAACACTTGGCAAAAGGCTACAAGTATCTGATAATCATAAACACTATTTATAATAAATACAGTAATAGATCAGTAGTTTTTTTTTGTACAGAAGCGGTTTTCTTGACACCATTTCACACAAAAGAAGTATGATGTGCTATATGCCGCTTGAGTAACTCACTATAGGGAATATGATCATATCTAGCACAGAGAACCTGTGAATTTGTAAGATTCTGTGAATTTATGGCCATGCTGTGTCCCCTGTCGTTTGACATTCTGGCATATGACGAGTAGATACACGTATGTTCAAATTATATGTATAAAAATCCTGGCTTAGGTCAGTGCACATCTATTACAAACATAGTCCGGCTCATTGTTGTCAGTACTTGTACTTTAATAGCAGTCATGCTGTCCATACTTAGCAGTCATACTGTCAGTTCTTAGAAGGGATATTGGCGGGTGGTTGGAGGGAGCTTCATGTTGCCCTGGTGCGCTCAGAGCTAAAGGGGAACAGGAAGCCGATCTGTTTGTGGTGTCTGTATTGCGTCCTGTATTTGTCCCGTCTTGTGCAGTCATTCGCAATTGTCGGCATTTTTTTATTGCGAGTAAAGTCCTGGATCAACATCTTATGCATTTTCTTATTGGAGATTAAAGTCTGGGATTGCCATTTACAATTGTCCGCAGGTCCCTGACCATTGAAAACACTTACAGGGTAGACATTGATTCACACCTACTATTGGTCCATCAGACCAGTGCTTCCAAATTTAGTACACTACTTTTACACATGATTTACTTCTAACATAACGGACCAGGTAAATATTTTGCAGGCAGGTTACAGTCATAAAGTACTGCCTGACCAGTACAAAATTTAGTGAAATTCTACCCTTTAAAATCTATAGCACTCAGAGAAGTTAAACGACAACAACATGTACAGTCATGAATTAGACATGTTGAATGGTAGGCGTGTACAGAGTTTGTTGTAAAAGGTGGACAGGACTAAGGTTAGTTAGAGAAGTGTTAAATTACACAAAATACTTGTCAGTCACCTTGCTCACATCTGTCTCACACATGTATATATATCTACATCTAAATCTACTGTTTTACAATACACTTGTACTGTTGTATTTTGTTAGTCCATCAGACAATGACCTCGGCTGTATTGGACATAAAGAAATGGTCTCTGTAGTGTGTCCCTAGTACGGTGTCTTCAGGATCCAGGGACAGGGCTTTGGTGGCTTAGGTATCATGATGGCAAATAGACAAAGCAACCAATTAGCTGATTGAGCAAAATAACCAAATGAAGTGTTGCATAACTGTATAAACAGTTTCGGTTTGATTATGATAACTATAAAATTGGTTGTTGTTGTTGACAGGGGTAACGGTTGAATTGTTGGAGTATTTTTTTTGTCTGTCTGATAGAAAATGAAGCGGCTGTTTAGTGAGATATTGTATATGTAGGTAGAGAAAAAAACCAAGGTGTAAAAGCTCAGTCAATGACCAAACCACAGAAACTGTACTTGTCCTAGTATGTAAAGGTATCAATTTGAACAGGTGAAATTATTGACTTTTGTAATCCATACAATCTGTGACCATACAGATAATTTCCGGTTGAAGATGTGCTTGGTGATTGTGACTTCACATGTTGATATTTGTACATGTAACTGTACTCACACTGATCATATACTATATTCAAATCATTTCTTAATAACCTCCGATAAAAGAATGCTTGTTTTTCGAGGATTGCCAGAACAGGGTTCTTCGTATTATTAATATTAAATTAAAATCTTCTATTAGATGTTTCTAGTCTTAATCTTCATACAGACTGATTGGTTCTAGACAAAGGTGTTTTTCAGACAGCCAGTTAAACTGCCGCGGCCTTAAATACAACATAAACAACTAGTCGGATACGCCCCAAATGTCATGACCTAAATGCTGTCCTTGTTCTAACCGTCTTCAACACAGCCATCACACTTTTCTCAGCAAATAAAAACAAAAGGATTTGTATATATAAGTAACCACTGAACACTAAGCGTAATAAAACTGCTAAAACTCAAAAAAGTTTACGACCTCTGGCTTTGAAGAGTAGCAATGCTGTCTTTACTTAGCACTGGAGGAAAATTAACTTTCCAACATTATGGAAAACGCTTAACATCTTGGTTGTGCTAGTGTCAATTATTGTTGGAATACACTACCGTCATATCAGTTAAATATAAACCTTAAGCACGGCGTAAAAGACCAATCAATCAATCCAAAAATTTTACCATGATGCAGCTTATTAGCTAAGGACAGTACATGTATGTTCAGAGAACATTCATGCTGTTCTTATTTATCACTCCTGTTACCGAAGTGGTTACCGATGTTACACGGCAAGGAGCAGTGTGAAGTGGACAATCCGTCGTCATATAAGTGAAATACCCTTGAGTACGACATTAAACCCCAATCAAACAAACAAACAAAAAATATTGGCTAAGGACAGTATGTTCAGAGAACATTCATGCTGTTTTTATTTATCACTCCTGTTACCGAAGTGCAGTAAATGCCATAATAATCTGAAAATAACTTTTTTAATTCCAACCCGTTTGGAAACCTCTTTAGAAGTTTCCAGTATACTTTTCTCTTACCTACATAAAAGGGCAACTCAAAAAGATGAACTGTAAACTTGGAAACTTTTAGCTCACATCTATTTCTCCGCATGTATATGTCTACTGTTGATCTTGTTCGTGTATCTAATGGATATCAGTTTGATTTATCAGGGTATTTAACCTGTGTGTATTTGTACAGATGTTCTGGACATGGGGATATTCTTAGAATGTGTCTTGTGTAAATGACCCAAGGGTAAAATAACACCTCTGTTGTTACACTAGGAATCTTTTACCTCCCATAAATAGTACTGTTTACATTACATTTGCATGTATAATTAATTAATAATAAATAATTCCCATGAGTCCTGTAATAACTAATGTTTAGTAGCACAAGGTAGACCGTGGGCCTCCCATCAGAGTATTTGCCTCACCAGGATCTACTGAAGGTTCATAGGAGGCACCTTGCTGAATCTACAGTTTGGTTCGATTTTTAATGTACACTCAGCAAAAATTTGATTCCCCTCTAATAGAGCAGAGGAAAAATTATCTCTTAAAACCTTGCAGTCCAAAGCTGTCCCATTATAAGTGCAATACCATAATATAACCTGATGACATACATCATGTAATTAAAGGAGAAAGCAAACACTGTTTGTGTGATCATTAGCTCCCTCAGACTCTCTTTATGGATATATGTGTCAGGGATATTAATTCAATCCTGTTCCCTGGAAAGACGGACAGATTAAGGGATTAGTGGCAAGTTAATCAGCAGCTTATTCACCAATGAATGGTCCACATAACAATATAACCTTAAAACTATTTGTCTAAATCCAAGCACCAACTTGCTAAGGGCAGTTTGTTTGAAGAGTAGCAATGCTATCTTTATTATAAAGCACTGGAGGAAAATTAACTTTCCAACATTATGGAAACGCTTCAAATCTTGGTTGTGCCCTCAAGCATAGCATAAAACACCAATCAATGATCAATCAATCTTAATCAAAGCTAGGTGACTGGCATGGGTGTTGGGGGGGGGGGGGGGCCAGTAGCGCACGGTTATGAAATAGTGTGGAGTGGAGAATCTGTCGTTGAATACGACGTTACATGTAAACCCCAATCAACAAACAGCATTTCATGATGTGTACACACTGAAAAACTTAATTCAAATAACGTGTGGCCAACATGTGGATACATGTATGTGCACTTTGTGTTAATATGGATTGACACATAAATGAATGTAATTGTCATGTATCTGGTGTTTTATATATCTTGGCCAATACTTCATAGATTTTGTTCATTAAAAACTACTTAATATGCAGATTATATTGTCTATCAAAACCTGTGTCGTGAACTTCTATAGCCTACCTGAACCAAATATAGATTATCTGAATATATTTAAATTCTTTTTTTCTGTGAACAAGTTTATTAACTAGTTGATTACTGTACACTATGTAAAGATATCACATGTATTTTAAACTACTGGTGACAGTTTGATTTAATTTCTGTTTC
Source organism: Mopalia vespertina (assembly GCA_030265115.1). NCBI lineage: Eukaryota > Metazoa > Mollusca > Polyplacophora > Chitonida > Mopaliidae > Mopalia > Mopalia vespertina. The sequence continues at coordinate 15,395 of JAQQZZ010137194.1, read as the reverse complement.
TGGTAAAAAGAGAGTTTTTGGTTGGAACTTGGAAGCCCTAACAGGCATTTAGGCATATCATGCAATACTCTGTGTTACATTCTTTCTGTACTCCTAATATTTCCAATAACACATTATGCAAGTGTTAGTGAATAAATGTGAATTCTTTGTAAAGGATATCTATTTTGTTTAACAATAAGGAAGCAATTCAGTAAGTACAAGTTGGCTTTGCCTCTTTGCAATGCACTAAATTACTCAAGGTGTGCATGCAGACAAAGTAAAAACAAAAAGGGAGGTGTTCTTTTATTGATAGACACTTGGTTAGAGGTCAGACGGTTAGCCTAACACAGCGGTGACAGTATAATGTGAGTGGTTTGCCTGTCAAACTGTGTTATACTTTAGATACATACCATTACCTGGCAGTCTTCCTTGCAGCATTTCTTTTGGTCCTTGCAATGATTCATCTCTGTTTTTCAACTGATAAGTAAGAAACGGATATTGATTATACTGTCACCATATTAGTCAAATATACTACATTATGACGCCACTGAGATAGGAGTGAAATTATCTTCTGATTTAAACGATGTATGAAATAAGGTGCTGTATGGAACAGTGTCAAGCGGACAATACAGCGTTATATAAGTGAAATACCGTTGAGTACGACGAAAGGAATGAATGATCTTCTGATAAACACCAAAGAATCAAACCAGCACCACAGAAATACTAAGGCCCTCTGGCCAAGGGCAATTTGTACGAAAAGTAGCAGTGCTGTCTTTCCTTAGCACTGGAGGAAAATTAACTTTCCAGCGGTATCAAAACACCTCACATTTACATTTTATGGTTCTGCTAGTGTCAATTATTGCTGGAATACACCACCAGCAGATAAGTGAAATCCCCTAAACACGGCGTAAAACACCAATCAATCAATCAATCAGAAATACTAGACAACAATTTCAAGAAATGTAGTAAGACAAAATTGCAAAACTCTTGTGGATTTTGTATCTGGGTTCCTTGATTGATCCTTGTTTACTTAATAGTTTGAGTACATGGATGCATAATACATGTAGATTGCACATGAAGCCATTTGACCTCCCATTTCGCATTACCTAACAATCTAACTAGAGCATGTATGTATTTGGCCTGGCTGTAAAGGCTATAAAGAACAGTCAGTTTATCCATGTACACTCATTCATGATAAATCTAAGGAATGTATCTACACTATAATCAAACATACAGATAGAGGGCCTGGAGGTGGTCCGGCAGCCTCAATAAACTGCTAGTTTTATCCTTCATGTTGACTCAGTCACATTGTTTAGTATTCAGCCAACATCAAGTGTACTGTTACTGGCACCCATAGCCGTCAGAGGTCTAAATACAGTACATACATGTATATACCTATTTGAGAGGAGAGCAGAAAATAGCAAGCCAAGCAAGTTTTGTATATGGCATTTTTGATTCACCACACTATGATCTGTAGTAACAATAAACATGTGATCATAGTGATAACTATGGTAGCTGGACCGTAATAGTACATTCTTTATAAATAGTTAATGTATGTAACTTTTATCATCTTAAAAAAAAATTGCACTTATTTAAACGACCATGAGGTGGATGGTGTTTTTTTTTTTTTTGCAGCAGCAGCAGCAGTAGGTTCGTGTAGCTCTGAGAGTAAACTCACAAAGGCTTTTGCAAGTGGTGTTGTCGTGGTGACCAATCCCTTTAACTCTGGACGTCATAGTAACTGCTTGAGCTTTAAATTTGGGATGGCAAAATCCGCAAATGACAACTAATGTCTCGCTGCATCTTTACCTGTCAGGACCATAAATATTCATTGCCATGTGAAGACTTTGTTTTGCACAAATAACATGTGCATGTGAGGCAGTCCTCTGAATTTATTACAGGTAATTGTTGAGTGGGTTAGTGTACACTGAACAAGACTGTGTAATACCAATACTGTAGTAAACCATTTTAAACAGAAATAACGAGAGAGTTACATTTATGCATCTAGTTTATTATTTAATGTCTGGAGACTTTGAATTAGTGTAAATGTCAAAAAGTTTACAAACAAATTTAAAAAATGTAACATACGATTGGGTTAATTTTCTATAGTACTGCTACGCGAAGTCATTAATATCAAAATGTATAACAATGCTTCATTTTGTCAGTGGGAGGCCCTCTGTCTATAGGATGTATGTACCAAGCGTATATTCTTATCAACTTTACTAACAGAGGGTGGTTGGAGGCAGCTTCACGTTACCCTGGTGCTCTCCGAGCCAAAGGGGAACAGGAAGCCGATCTGTTTGTTATGTCTGTATTGCGTCCTGTTATTGTCCTGTCTTGTCTTTGTTTGTTGCCAGTGGTGTTGAGGGTGGTTTCCATGATATAAGTGAAATACCCTTGAGTACGAACCCCAATCAAACAAACAAACTTTACAAATAGCATTGGATGAACATTAATTTCCCACCATGGTAAGCACTAAGCTTCTTTTAGCTGTGGGGCCCGCTGGATTAGTGGTTAGCATGTGCATTTACTAATCCTACTTCGATGTAACGTTCTCATAATCGAGTCCTCCTGTCGACAATCAGGTATATGAGTGAGGCACAGGAGTGGTTTTTCAAGGTTTCCTCTCACTTGTCTGCTGTAATTAGGCATGGCAAAGTGTGAAGTGGACAATCCATAGTCATATACCCTTGAGTACAACGTTAAAACCCAAATCAATCCAACTAACAAACAAACAATCTTATGGCTGTGTTGGTGTGGCTTGCTGGAGTGTAGACCATTGTGACATCATGAAAGTGAAATAGCCTTGAGAATGACAGGTTAAACAGCAACCAATTTTTAGTGGATTGACCCTAGGTAAAGGTATGAAAGGAAGCTTTCTGGTGACTACAGTAACATGTATCCCACTGTGGTTTTTATGAGGTTTCTGTTTGGTTTCCCACAATTACTGACAATTCCAAGTCATCATTTAAATGAAGACCCTAGAGCATACATGTGACATTAAACAGGGATCCAACAAACCTTACCTTTGGCCTGTGTTAACTTCTGACTGACTAAATGGCCAAACAGTTCATTTGCACAAAAAAGTAACGAGCTCCAACATTTACCCTAAACTTTCACAACACAGATTCACTTGTTTAGTTACACAGCAGTTTTCAAACCTTACATGTAATTGGCTTAAATTTGCCCCAAGTCTTCATTTGACATTGCCAAGTCTTCTGTATCTCTCTGTGTTACATGCTGTTACAACTTAAAACATACTCACAGGGCTACAGTGGTTCAGCCGGAATAAAGGTCAAAAGTCTGATGGTAATCTAAACAAAATACCCTTCAAGTTTGGCCCCAAAGCGTGCACACTTAAAATATATTGGTTTAAGAGCCAAAGAACTACTTATTCTGTAACCTAATATTTCTTACTTTATAGTAGCTGGACTGTTTTAAGGACTTTATTAGGTATTTGCTTGGCATCTATTATCAATCTATGAGATAAAAAGTTGTTTGCAGTTTTCTTCTTTTGAGTATTGCAGCATAAATACACTGCCCGTAATTTCTTCGAAAACTAGATTCCTCATAATGTAATACAGGTGTTTATAATTATTTTCTCAATTTGTGTTAAGCAATGTGTCCATGAATCCTGCAACTTCTACCAACTACTTGGTACAATATGCTCACGTCTTTCTTGTATTGTAGTGGTCTTTATCAATGTACATGTAGCAGAGGTGAAAACTGTTAATGTATAAAATATATTTCTACACCCATGGCCTTGAGTAACAGGAAATTAAAAAGACCTACAAACTTATCTATACAAGCTCGATCAAATAAACTTTGTGTCAAGGGAATCAGATGGGTAATGTTGACAGAACAAGACGAAATAATCTTTAATACTAAAATCTTGTTTTAATCAAAATGTACTACATGTAGCTTAAGAGGCCCTAAGCATTTTCCTAGATATGAGCAGCAATAGCATTAAAATTGTTTTATTAACTTTTGTAGTTTGAGCTTCATTTGGAATAAACTTGGCTATAAAGTGGTTAGCAAGTGTACTTTCTAATCCTACGGTACTTAGATGTACCGTTCACAGGATCAAATTTGTCTGCCGACCATGAGATGGGTATATGAGTTAGTCACCCGATATGGCTCTGGCAATCACAGGGGTGGTTTTTATGAGGTTTCCTCCTGGTTTTCCACAGTATTAGGGCAAGGAACAGTGTGAAATGGACAATCCATCATCATAAAAGTGAAATACCCTTGAGTACAATGTTAAACCCCAGTCAAAGAAACAAATATGACACACAAAGGCTGAAAATTAATTGGTCGGCACTGGGTTGACCTAATGCAATTGCATATATTGTTGATAGTGGTTACATGTAAATGCACATGGATTAGTATCTGCATGTACATGTAGTTGAGATTGATGACCTTGTAGCAAGAGAAAGACCCTTATAGCTTGGCTCGGGAACCATATACTGGCTTGTTGCTGTAGATGTTCAAAACTGGGCTCAGTGTGGGAGTAATAGAAGTTAGCATGTAGATAGTGATAGAAACTTGCCCAGTGTATATCTGTCAGTGGCTGAGTGATGAGGGATGCTCCACTGGAATGTGCTACCTAAGGCTTTATTCTCTCATATCTCACTGGCTATTCTTAGATCCTCTTCCTTTACCTACATGTAAGTCAGGATATACACTCTTACAGTATCATGTAATCAAGTATGAGTGGTTCATTCGCTCTACCATAATTACTGCTGCTTTGTTTATGCTTGTCCTTGAGACTGTTCTGTACTGTAATGTACTAACAAGAGGCTTTAGGTTTTATAGAATCATCATGTGCTGGCTGTATTAATAGACGACTAACAGTGATGACTTTATGAAACTTTTAACAGAACAGCAAAAAAATAACACTTGGCAATATTAAAGCAAACAACATCTACATACTTTATACTTAAAGTTCATGTACTGAACATGTTGATTCCAAGATTTTAATTTATTATATAATTCACTTCTTGAGGTTGGATATATCCCAACTGTTGTATCACCCTGGCTAAATATTTACCTATAACCATGTGCAAACATCTGGTATTATCTAATCTAATGTTTACTTATGCTGGAACCAAGAAAATTGATCAGCACTTCATTGAAATAACCAAGCAGTGTTGCTGTAGCTGATAAATTTGGGTGTGATATATTATTTACTTACTGCAAGGCTTGTACACCAAAATCTGAAATATGCCAGTTGACTTTGCAACAATTTACCAATTAAAATCTTCATTTTCATTTGCTCCAAGTTAATATTTTGTCAGTTCAAAAGAAAATCCTAGGAGTCGCTTGGATAAAGCCATGATTTGCTGTGACATTGATGATCTTGTGTGCCTCCTGGGGCCCATTGCATCCGGTGCTGCCCCTGGTCATGGTTCTGATAGACCCTGAAAACACCTGTGCCTGTGATTACTGCAATGGATTTATGACTGTGTTTGGAGTGAAATTTGGTCAGAATAACCCTGACTCAGACATCAGGATAATAAATCTATTTATAGTCCAGATCAGTCTGGATAATGACCACATGTCAGTGTTTACATAGTTGTGGTGGGGGCAGTGGGCAGCCTGAAATCTACAACACAGTCCGGATTATTATTGTACATGTAGAATACCTGTGTAGGCTTAATTCTCAACCCCCCTTTAAAAAGATGCCTATCATCAAATTATCAACACAGCAAGTCTCATTGAGCAAATACAGCTGGAAGTTTAACTTCTTTTACACCCACATAAAAAACCCATGCCAGAGTTTAGTTTAACAAAGCAGTCATAAAGATACTTATGATTTTGTTGTGAACAGCTTGGGTTACAAACTATGTGCGTTTAACAACATGTTCTATGCAGTTACATTAAGTTTTCATTTTTTGCCTGTATACTTTTGGAATTTGTGGTTAGGGGTGACTCTGGTTTCAGTGTTTTTGAGTATATACATGTATGACGGGATATACATGCAAGCCTCGTCATTTATTTTACTTAAATAATCTTGGCCTTTCTGATCTTTGTAATTAATTGTCATTTGCTTGCATTTTTAAATGGTATTGGGGTGTCAATATAAGATTATAGTTTGCATATTTGATTAGAAAAAATATAACCTGCATAATCATAGATTAGCCAGACATGAATGCTAAGACAATTGCTGTGAGGATCAGTTTTTGTGGGTTTTTTTTCCCATGTAGAGAAAACTCTGGTAACCTTGAGCTGAATTACTACGATTAACAATAGTTAAAGTATTGTTTTCATGGTAAGATACATGTAGCTTTGTTTTTCTCCTTGAAAAAAAGTGAAAGTCGAATATTTTTTTTATCCAAAGTGAATATTTTATTCACCCTGGGCCTGCTTGCAGATAAGCATCCAAAATATTTCAGGGTTATGGTTAGGTTTAGGTGTTATTGTAGGGTTATGATTCAGTTTACATTAGGTTTAGGGCAGGGTTAAGGAGTGGTAATTAGGGCTAGGTTTAGTATTATTTCTAACTCAGAATTTAAATTTCATGTTTGGACAAACTAACCTCATTTTGGTTAACTAAAAGCAGATTGCACTATATTTCTCATTTTGTCAACACCTCCATCTTGCTTTAACACCTCTACTGATGAATGCTACATGTACCACCTATATGTATGTAGCAAAACTCAGTGAATATTCACAGGTATGTGTGTCCATTATAATACTGGTCTATGCACCTGACAGCTGTCAATCTGCACAATATGTACATGTAAAAGGTGAAAGGTCACCGAGAGGTTTTTACAAGCAATGTCAACTGTCTACTCCAATTAAGACCACTTTATAAATAAATTCTTTTCGACAAGCCTTACTGTTCTCATGGTCTCGCGTGAGACTCTTTAGGAAGGACAATGATGTTAAGATCTGTGTAAGATTGATGTTTTACACTGTGCTTTTTTGACATAAACATTTAGGTGACTACTTATTTATAATACACTTATTAAAAAAATAATAATGCACTTTATTTAAATATTTAATGTCTGTAAAAAATATATTACATGAAATAAAGTCCTACCAAGGCTATAAGTTTTGATGAAATAAAGTGGTTATTTGAGCCAAAAATCCACATCCAAAATAGGAGTTAGTATTTGAATTGAAGGAAAAACACTAAAGGAGTTTGTTGGAAGGGAGTTTCCTCTTGCCCTGATTTTCTTGGAGCTATAAAGGGGGGCAACATGAAGCCGATCCGTTGGTGATGTCATTGGTTTGGACCCAGTGATTGTTCAGTCTTGTCTTTGTTGAGTGTCAGTGGTGGATTCCTTTACCCAGTGGGGAGGCACTGGCTCATATGAGGGAAATAACCGTAAGTCGTTACACACTAATCAAACAAACAAACAAACCCAATAATGTGAATCAAATAATAAGTATGGTGCAACTCATAACTTGCCTTAAGCAAGAAATCCGCACATACACGTAGTTATACAGACAAAGTAAACATACACTGTTTTACTTAAGGGTCCGTTTACCTACTTTGTACATCCTGTAAGGTACATACATGCAATTTACTGCTTAAAAACAACATTGCACAGATGGTAGCTGGATTATTGAATGATTTATTGGTGTTTACCAGTTTGCTTAAGGCTATTTCACTTAAGTCATGAAGGCAGGGTGTACATCCAGCAACAAAACCATAATGTTAAGTGTTATGTACAAAGGCTCTGGAAAATTAGTGTCCCTCCATAGCAGCTAGCATGACTTTTTTCAATCACACTGCCCAATTGAAGTCGAAGGGCAGTTGGTGGATATTTTGAACAATAATATGTATTTCAAATACTTATGAAAGAGTGCAATCCACTGCACTAAAATTAAATTCTACGCTCTTTTTAACAAAATGTTACAGAAGCCAATTTAAACGCTGAATGTAACTAACAAAAGGCTTGTTCCAGTTTTCACATCAATTAATTTGATGGTAAATTTTATTTATCAGAAACAAAATTAGGGTACATTATGTAACATTCATAACAAAGATTTTGTTCTGTGGCTGTGACCAGTTTGTAAATGGGCTTTGTAAATGTGGAGTAGTGTGTGAAGGCTAACAGGACTTGTACACTATCAGACAAATTGGGTGGTTATTAGTGCTCAAGTTACCCCCAAATTATCAAACACCCAGACAATTAAACCGTGGACAGAATTATAATTACTGTAATTAGTACATCTGGTCATGTGAATGAGCCTGTTATGTTGTAACAGTTACCCGATTTGTTAAAAGCGGGCTATGTGTGCATTTTTATTTGCATCTAGGTCGGTTTTGTATATGAGGAACTGGGTTATCTTTAATGTCCTGTATAGCACTGAATCAATGTATGTATGATTTGAAACATATGTGGTCTTAAAAAACAATTACGTTTTGTACCGGATGAGTTAAGTATGGCTTAAGCAAAATTCAAGAATTGTGTTTCCAAAACCTATATCATACCATAAAGTTGTCAGTTCTTCTATCTTTGCCAGGTTACATCTCATTGTCCTTATTTTGTCCAAACTGGATTTTCCTCATGCCGTACAAATCAATCTGAATGTCTGACTGAAAATTCATTGGGTTTAAAACTCATAGAAATGATTGATATAGTGGGGCATTAAGGTGATAACCAATCAAAATCCGACAAATAACAAAAAAAGTTGTCAAATAAAATGTGTTTAATTTATTTTACATTTGACCAAATTCAGAGCTTGAGTGTAAAATAACCAATACAAATATTTCCCTTATTTCAACACCAGCACAGAAGGATTGTGGATGTTGCTGTATAAATGTCTGGTATGAATTTCTTTGCCAGTACCAATACCCAGTTGGTCCTTCTTTTGAAAATATTGACGGATATGTTAGCTTTTATTAAACTATCCATCAATCTAATGGATAAACCTTGTATCTGATAATAAAGCAAGACACTCGAGAACTGCAGTGGTCAGTTTTGTATTGAGATAAATGGATCAAAGTGTAGATGAGGGTTGGGTCTATCGTAAAGCTATAGATCCGGCCATTCACACAAAAAAGCAATTAATTCTTACATACGCCCACTCCTGGCATAGTGGTTACATGAACAACAGTGAATGAGCTTTTATTGAAACCATTATTAAAAAAAACACATGACCTATATTAAAATTCAAACTTTACTCCTCACCAGTGGAGTAACATGTATTGACATTGCACACAGCAATGACATATTTATTCTAGTATGTGTATTTGGAAATAACTAGCGAGCGTACCTTGAAACAGAAATATAAAGCCTTATCATTGCACTCTTCTGACAAAAGTACTTGGTGGACCTTGGACACTTGGGCCTGTTTTTGATCCAAATGATTGCTCACTATGAATTTCCAAAATTCGATAAAGTGATTTCTCTTGAGCATTCAAAATTATCATCAAAATCAGTATGAAGGCGTGAATATTTTTAACTGAGATAAAATAGGTAGGTGATAGACAAACCCTAATAGCAGGTTAAGTCATTAGTCAAACACAGGTGTGTCTCATAAGGCAGATTTTAATGGACTGACCTAATTAATATGTATCGACCCAATTTTATGCATAGCTGATTGACTTGATCCACTTAAGTAATATACATGTACTAGTATTGTAGCTTCATTCAATCCCACCCACTGTTATGTTAGTGAGCACAGATTACATGTAAATAATCACAAAAAACCTACATGTATCATGAAAATTAATTACCTTTCTAGAGTGAGCGCAGATATTTAAAGCGCTGGCCCTGCTAGCCAGACCTGAGTTCGAATCCAGGTGCCTCCGGCAATTGCGGGGGTGGTTTTTATGAGGTTTCCTCCTGGTTTTCCACCGTAATAAGGCAAGGAGTAGTGTGAAGTGAACAGTCCGTCGTCATATTAGTGAAATACCCTTGAGTACGACGTTAAACCCCAATCAAATAAACAAACAATCGAATCCAGGTGCAGACTAGCAAAACTTTCTCAACATTAAAAGCGAACACCTGTTGTGTTTTTAGTCTGTTGTGGTATTGAATAAAGCTAATTGCTTTAAATTATAACAAACAATTATGTTTCAACTATAGATATCATACTAATTAAGATTGTTTCAAGTCTTCAAGCTAGGGACATAGCTAAGCCGTATGACTTCTTCCCCATACACCTATTAAGGCATAACATTTATGACGAATCAAATACTTGACATTTTTCACATTTTTAATTGATTTTCATCAATTTGTTAAATATCAAAAACAAAAAACAATATTTCAATTGTTGAAAACCTGTTTTGTCAGATAAAAATAACATTATAATAATACATATAGACATTTTAAAATATGAATACAGTGATCAAATTTACGATTTATTCCCTCTGGCGTTCAAAAAAACAAATCAATAGCTGAATATTTGATGCATGCTGTTTATGTTACAATATTAATAAGACTTAAAATCGAGAAAACAAATAAACAGAGAGACCCATGTGCTATTTGATCTATATAATCAGGATGTGTGCAAAGGTCTGAGTGTTCAATTACAGACATACTTTCTTTACTTTTTGAGGGAGAAACTTTATTTTCCAATACAGTAAAATGGTTCACATATTCTGGTTGTGTTGGTGTGTTTCAGTTTGTTTACTCAACTGCTGTAGTACATCAGTTACATTACAGTCACATTATTAAAATTTCAGTAAGCACAATGTTAAACACCAATCCATTATATATATATTACAGATTACAGATTGTATATTTTATGACAATTATATCTACATTATTTGTTAATATAACCGAATTGTACCCTTGTCTTTTGCAGACATTTACAGCATGGTGCAATTCCCACCTCCGCAAAGCAGGGACCCAAATAGAAAACATAGAGGAAGACTTTCGGCATGGATTAAAATTAATGTTGTTGTTGGAAGTGATATCAGGGGAGCAGTTACCTAAGCCTGACAGGGGCAAAATGAGGTTCCATAAAATAGCTAATGTTAACAAGGCACTAGATTATATAGCATCTAAAGGAGTCAAGCTTGTATCTATTGGAGCTGAAGGTAAGCAAATATTAACTTTTCAAGTTAAATTAACATATCACATTATTATTACTGATCCATGTATCTGTTTATAGGATGCTCTTAACAGACAGCGGCCCGCTGCCGTGGCTTAGTGGTAGCATGTGTGCTTACTAATCCTGCTTCACAGGATCGAGTCACATGTTGTGGCTCCGGCAATCGCGGGGGTGGTTTTTATGAGTTTTCCTCATGGTTTTCCACCGTAATAAGGAAAGGTGCAGTGGGAAGCGAATGAGTGATCTGTGTTAAAGCATAGGACAGCACACCATAAATCAGAAGGCCTGCATATATTTAATATCACTTTCTTCTTTATTGTTAGTATTTTACCCTTGAACTAACTTAATCTGAAAACATGAACTTTCCTTTGTGCAAGTTATATTTTAATGGATTACAGTGACTTTTTTAAAATTTAAGGTGATATAAACTTGATATCAAATAGTTACACAGTTGAAAATTAAAATGAAAAGTGTATTTAATATGTGTATTTTGTTGACAGAAATTGTTGATGGGAATGTGAAAATGACACTTGGTATGATATGGACCATCATTTTAAGATTTGCCATTCAAGATATCACAGTAGAAGGTGAGTGAGTTATGTTTTTAGCTGAGGTGCTTCGATGGAAAGGGGCCATGACTGTGGTACAGGGTTTATCGTATCTGCCTAGTGAGCTTACTTCGATGTACCACTCTCATGTGGCTCCGGCAATCGCAGGGGTGATTTTTATGAGGTTTCCTCTCAGTTCTCACAGAGAGTTGGGAAGGAGCTTCCTGTTGCCGGGTGATTTCAGAGCTAAAGGGCATTGTGAAACCGATCTGTTTGTGATGTCATTGTCTTACGTCCTGTGGCAGTAATGTATTTGTCCTGTGTTGTCTTTCTTTGTGGCCAATGGCATGGTTGGGTGGTTTCTTTCACCCATTGGGCTGGCACACCATCATGTGAGTCAAATAACCTTAAGTACGGCGTTAAACCCCAATCAAACAAAATCTCTCAGTGCTCCACCATAATTAGGCACGGAACAGTGTCAAGTAGACAAGCTGTCATCCTTTAAGTGAAATACCCTTGACTACGACAATTAACCCCAAATAAAACAAATACAGAATATATTTGAATTAAATCACTTATAACATGCATATTGTCTTTTGTGAACAGTGTAACACAAACTTAGCTTGTGGCAATGTCACTTATTGGTTTCTTACTGATTCTTACTAATTGATCATAACCACATCTTATGTTTACAGAACTAACAGCAAAAGAAGGTTTATTGTTATGGTGTCAAAGAAAAACAGCACCATACAAAAATGTTAATGTACAGAACTTCCATTTAAGGTAGGTTTCACACATGTTCTAAAATGTATATGTAGTTCTAATTGCAAGTACTATGCACCTTAAGCAGTGTCTAAGCTAGGATTGGAAATCTGCTCGTCATAAATCCCTATTCTGGGTCTCTAGCTAAGACTATGATCCGAAGTCGTCTTGTACTGCAAGAACATCAAGTTAGCTGTTTTGCTAAAGAAGTGAAATACCATTCAGAAAGAAATTAAACAATCAATCAATCAATCAATCCTGAACTATATATATTTAAAGTTTTATCAATTCTACTTTTTGTTGTTAAATCCATTTAAAATCTATTTAACCCAGTATTTGTTTGTTTGGTGAATACTTGAAACCAACCCATTTGTGGAGGAGAAGTTTGTGTGTCGCACTGCTCGGTGCTCTCAACTGAAATAGAATTAAAACACCTTCTACTTTTATATGCTTGCATTATTGGATTAATAAATTTTATCTGTTCATGAAATTATCAGTGAATGATTCATCGTTTATGTTTACAGTTGGAAGGATGGATTAGCGTTTTGCGCTCTAATCCATAGACACAGGCCAGAACTGCTAGATTATTACAAACTTTCTCGGGTAATTCATGGCCACTGGATTTGCCGTCGCATTGCTGCTGCACTCTACATTAGCTTGTAGTCGCGTGTGCTTCATTCATTAATCTCTGACCTCTGAACTTTACTCTAGTCCAACCCATTGATTTATTTAGCCACATCCCCATTTCCAGCAGCATTCAACAATGCCTTAAAAAATCAGACCAACAATTTCTAGTTTTTATTTCGTTTATATAAAATAGACTCAATGATTGACTTCTATTTGCATTTAAAATTGATAAAAAAAAAAGGAAAAAAAAAACTGTTCCGAAAAATTTGTATAGGCGATTTGTATTATTTGAGGCATTGTTGAAACTAACAACTAATATATGCGAACCTTTGGCAGAGAGTTGTGAGATATAAAGCACACTGTTGGTGTCACTCATGTCACTTCGCGAATTCTGTGAGAAAGCATAACATTAAATTTGCTTTTCTGAAAAGTTTTGATGGTTTGTTGTTAAGAGAAAAGAAAGTCTGAAAATAAACTACTGAAGGAAATTACATGTAGATGTATGTGCCAATTCTAGTATTCAACTGCTTTGGCTTACTTCATTGTGTTGAATTACTTTTTTCAAAAACATTCAAATTTTCAACTCAAAAACAATATACATCCAGTCATTCTTTTTTAAGGAGTATGTATTTAAAACCAACTATCAAGACAAGACAAATTTTCTGTTATGCTTATATATTTATTTCTACTAATCTGCGTGTATTTGGCTGACATTTTTCAGTTTACCGTGCCTGAGCTGTTTATCGTAGTCCTTTAATTTCTAGATTTTGTTTCCCCATAGCATGTGTCCTGACAATTTTGTTTTTCTTCAGTTTTAAAGATGGGTTAGCTTTCTGTGCCCTTATTCATAGGCATCGGCCTGAGTTGTTAGAATATGATGAGTTATCTAAGGTAAGCACTAAAAAGGGACCAAAAAAAGAAACCAATTTAAGAATTTAAATTAATAAATCAAAATTATATTTCTTGCCCATACAGTACTCTTGGGTGTGTATTTTTATATACAGGAATGGATTTATGGTTTCATTATGTTCAGTTTATTACCCCTATTATTCCACATTAACCTGAAAATTATTATAACTTTTTGAAATAATAACCATGAAACTCTTGCAGATCTTCTGAGATGTTGATAAAAATAAACATTTTTGTTACATTAGAAATACATTTAAATCCTTGACAATACTCTTGATTTGGATACAGTTAAAATTAACTAATTAAAGGCAAAGAACTTCTGTAATAAATTGAATAAAAATAAAACAGAAAAGTTATTAATAATCTATTCGAAGTTGGTGGAAAGTCCCAGGATATTTTCAATTTTATTTTATTGATGTATAATACATGTGCCAGCTCTATATGTGTGTTTTATATTATATATGGATATCATTTTGCCTTTAGTATCATATTCTATAGCATGCTTGCTGCCACTATACAGCCAAACCTTGCTCTATCTATATATTGTAAAATTGTAAATTGTTTGGTATTACCATTTTAATACTTTTTTCTTATATGGAAAATATTATTATTCTGTATCTCATAGTGAAGGGTTGGGTGGTAACTACCTGTTGCCCTGGTTCTCTCGGAGCTAAAGGGCAAGGTGAAACTGATCTGTGTGTGATTTTGGAATGTGTGTTTTGTTTTTGTCCTGTCTTGTCTTGTTGCCAATGTCGTTGCGGGTGGTTTGCTTCACCCATTGGGCTGGTATACTGTCATGGGAGTGAATTAACCTTAAGTACTGTGTTAAACCACAATCAAACAAACATTTCAACATATTATTCAAGTATCTATATTGTGGGGTCCCTCAACTGTGGCTTAGCGGTTAGCGTGTCTGCCTACTTATCTTACTTTCATGTACCGTCCACGGGCTCGAGTATGTCTGTTGACCATCAGGTATGAGAATGGCTCCGGGAAACCCTGGGGTGTTCTTTTACAAGGTTTCTTCCCAATTTACCACCATATTTAAGCAAGGAACAGAGTGGAATGGATAATACATCGTCTCATACAAGAAATATACAAACAAATTGGGCATATGGGTGGGTGCTTCCTCTTGCTGAGGTGCTCTCAAGCTAACGAGAAAACAAAGCTGTTCTGTTTGATAATTTTATGTTGTGATTATTTAATTTGGTTTCTTGCCAGCTATGTTGTGGGTGATTTCCTTCACCCACTGTGCTGGCATGCTGAGTGAAGTAACCTTAGTTAAACCTCAATCAGACGGGGCCCGCGGACGTGGCTTAGTGGTTAGCGAGTGTGCTTTCTGAGCCTACTTCGATGTACCTTTAACAGGATCGAGTCCGCCTGTCGACCCTCAGGTATATGAGTGACTGAGTCACAAGAGGTGGCTCCGGCAATCACGGGGGTGGTTTTTACGAGGTTTCCTCTTGGTTTTCCACCATAATAAGGCAAGGAACAGTGTGAAGTGGACAATCCGTCGTCATATAAGTGAAATACTCTTGAGTACGACGTTAAACC
>JAQQZZ010137183.1:0-13391 GCA_030265115.1 Mopalia vespertina | reverse complement strand
TTTTATGGTACACCGTCCTTAATGGGTACAAAATGGAATTTAATCATTATTTAAAACCACTTTTCTTGTATGTTCAATTTATCGACATCCAAACGAGTGTGAAGTTTCTTTTTTGACTGAATTTATATACTTTAAGTTACATCTCACTATACATTACACAACCTCTCTCTACACGTTAACTGTCGCGATACGTAACGTCACTTATCCTTACCTACAAACGCGTTTTACTAACCAATGTGCGATATCTGTCACTGTACGTTACGAACCAATAAACGTTACCTATTACTATCACTGCTAATCACAGTACTACATGATATACGTTAGCTTTGAATTCAAACGTAAATACCACAAAGAAGGGATCCTATTGCACTTAAGACTGATCACAGGAAAAACTCATTTCTGACAGATTCTGAGTTGAGTACATCTGTCTTTGCTTTGAATTGCATTAAACGACTATAAATATGTGTGACGCGGAAGGGAGATATTCACGTTTTCTTTTAGTCGGAATAACAATGTCCGTCTATCTTAAGCCTGTACGAGATCAACGTTGTCCAAAATGTTCATCTCGACTGATAAGAAAGTGCATTTGTCTCTTAATATCGTATCCATAGGGAAATGTCTTTGTTCTTGTTCCACTTTGATAAGAAAACGACTTCCTGTAAAACTGTTTATCATAGCCTATTAAGGATTAACAGAGGCCTACCCTTCTCTCTAAAGACGATTGAGCCAGCCGCCATCGCTGCGGCAGTCTCAGCGGCCACGTCCGAGCCAGGCTGGGTCTCGTTGATGAGGAAGCTGGGTCTGCTCATAGACATATCCTCTGGCCTCCCCCAGTATTGATGATCGGTATCAGCATCGCCAACCTGGCAACATAATCGTATGGTGTTTTTGTTTATTTTTTACAAGACTGCTTAAGGCAATACAGTATTGTCATGATGTTATAGTGAATGGTGCGTCAACATAGTTTTGGTTAACACAACCCCAAAAAAAAAAACCCAACGACAGTGTGGTAGTGCAATAATCGGTTGAAATAATTGACCCTTTATGGGAGCCTCGAAAATAGTTTTTTAAGTTTGCCTCAGTAGGTGTGCATGATTGGTTTTCTTAACCCATAACTTTTGTTTTATGTTTCGCCCATGTGTAAATGTTACATCCATAATGTTACACAATGTAGTTTGTGGAATACTCCATTGATTTGGAGAGAGACATAAAACTAAATCTCTTCCAGGACTGAAATGTTCAGACAACCCGTTTCACAAAGCCAGTAATTTTACGCAAAACGTTATTACCACGACGACCATGCAGCATTGAAGACAAAGTGTTGCCATAACAATTACGTTCAACGTATGCAAAGATCGCTTTGTGAAACGAGACCCAGGGAAAATAAATCTTATTGTGACGTGACTATGTAGGCTACAACAATGCTTTAAAGGTAACACGATTTGGACCAGGAATTTGATGTAGTGTTCCTGATTAAACTTAAATTTGTTTCCTGTTTTAAAAACTTGCACCACGTTCCACGTCCTGTGTTTTTCTTGTGAAAGTTTCCATTTCCGTATAAGTGCGAAAAAAAATCCGAATCGGACAGATAGAAACCAAAGACATTGTAATTCCCTGACGTAAACACTACACAATGATACATAGTGTAAAATGCCTTTCCAATAATGGAATCGAAGATACAAAGGCTTTCTCGTTTTTTAAAACCAAACCCAAACTCGTCCTTACCTGAACGTAAAGCTCATTTGGCGCGGTATGACATTTGATGAAGTAATCCAATGGCCATTTGACAGTAGCGTACATCAACTCCACCTGACCCGTGGCTATATAAGCATCCTTCCATTGTAACAAACCCCAGAGTAGTAACGTTGTAGAAGACGCCATGGGGAAGCCAAACTTGACGTTGTCACCGGCTGAAAAGAAAGTGAAATAATAATGATAATAAAAACATATAGGAGGTTATTGGATAAAATGTGCGCATCACTTACTGTAAATGCCGTTATATTCGTGTGGCACCAATTTTCGCCGTTTTCGAGGAAATCAATTTTCCGCGAAAGTTTCAACGTTGGAAGTAAGTATTTGTCCAACGTTTTCTAAGTGTGCATTATTAGGTATACTGACCATACTGCTCATATTACTATAGTAAAGTGCTGCGTGTTAATTTGTCTGTATTGTATTTTTCATTCTTATACGACCAAGGCCTTTTGGCTTATACCTTTAACACGTGAACACAAATTCTGTCCAGTTCTATGTATTAGGAAAGTATGACGTCATTGGTCATATGACCTGTCCGTTGCTTTAAAATAAATAATTAAAATTAAAAACCCTTCCCTTCTCTTTATGCCACAGAAATGACCGACATTGTACATTATAGTTAGACAAATAACGTTTGCCAAACGTCTTCATTTGATCTCATGCTCCTGTAGATAGATTGTCCTGTCTTGTTTTTATTGTCAGTGGTGTCGTTGTGGTTTCCTCATCCAAATGCCTTGTGAAATAACATTAAGCACGTCGTCATAAACCCTCAATCAAGCAAACTTATCACAATGTGCCATAGCCGAGAAGAGACCACACATTCTACCGTAAACGATGAGAGTGACTTGTGTACAAAAGATATATGTCCAACGGTTAACAGATTTAAATAGATCATGTCTGCGACCATTTGGCACGCTTGACATATTGGTCTTATTTACACTACAATAATATAATAAATTTTGAATAACTTTTTATTAAAATAACCAAATTGGCAAATATGGACAGTGTTCCAAAATCATCACAAAAACACGATTCTTTTTACTGAATTATTTTTGGTAATAACATTGTGATGTTGGCAACTTTATAACAAGACTTTCGAAGAGTCAAATTAAGTTTGTTGTTGTCTCACCATCATACCAGCCTCCTGAAAGGTCGAGGTTGTTGTCGAGACCGTCCTCCACAGCTGAGTCTCCTCTCCATGACACCCTGGAGTCAGGCGGTAATTTGCCGGATCTCTGTGCTTCGTAAAACAGCAAGGAGTAAGCCAAGGCCCGGGGGTAGTCATACTTCCGCGGTGAACCAGCTGAAATAACAGAATGTACATCTTTTGCACTTCTTAGCACTTTGACCAATTCTACTTGTTTGGGTTAAGTCACAATTTTCGCAAAATGTGGTCTGAAAACGAAAGACATAAATCAATTCCAAAATGTATTTTAAGTCAAAATGTTTTGAAAATGACTGCTTGACGAAGGAAAGAAGAAGGCTGTGACAGGGATGTGACTGGCCCATCTGATTGACTATAACAAATACATCGTGAAACACTATAAAATACGAAGTATGTTTTATGCGAAATGGAAAAGAAACAAATTCAAAGACTTAGGATAATATTAAGCGCACCACTAACATCTGGTCTTCCCTGTCCGTGTTTCTTGAGAATGAATAGGTAAAGATTTCGATAAGTCCGTTTAGCGACTGACTGCATGGTTGGAATATTGGCCCAGGTGTGTTCGGTAGAGACATGCTAATAAATGAGGCGAAAACCTTGTCTCGAGGAGACACAATGGGTATATAACTGATTCCTGTGGTTGTTTTATTGGGGTTTTACATCTCACTTAAAGTTACGTGACTCATACGAAGCCTTGCCAAGTGTATGGGTGAAGGAAACCGACGTCGACGTCAGTGTCCACTATAGAGAGTACATGGCTCTCTCGAAATTAAGAAACATTTCTATAGACTAAAGGCATCATTTTTGTTAAAAATACATCATTTTGCGTTATCTGCTTAAACTTACGTTTTCAGAGTTTATTCGAATTATTATTTGCTTATTTGGTTGGCGTTTAAAGCGTATTAAACTTTAACGACGATTCTTTGTCTGGAAATCTGGCGAAAAGCATCCCGCGAAAAGCGCAGGTTCTGTGAAACACTAAGCTCAAATAAGGACTTATTTTACTGGGACATACCTGGCTGAGTTACTGTCACCAATCGATCGCAATCAGAACCGTCTACCCATCTAGGTGGTGTCGGGGAAGGTGTAGTAGAAGGGCTGACGGGCATAGTGGTGGTGCTTTCAGCCACTTCCATAGCGGACGAAATCGTTGATGAAGCTTCTGTGGTCCAGCTCGGAGCGGTGGTTATTATCGGGAATGAATCATCATAAGGCCCTGTTAAACAGAGAATAAGATCAAATTCATCGAAGAGGACTTCCGGGTTTAAAAACTGCAAACACTAAAGTTATTGAACAGAAGACTTAGTTTAGAGGAAAATATAAATACTTTAAGGCTCTCGGCCGTAGTGCTGTGGTCAACGTGTCGGTCTACTGTTCCTATTTGGATGTACCGTTCACAGGTTCGAGACCGTCTATCGACTTCAGTTATATGAACGAGTAACCAGATGTGGTTCCGGCAATCGCTGGGATAGCTTTTAAGCGGTTTCCTATCGGCTTTCCATCATTCACTCATGACAATGAGAAGTGGATATTCTGTCGTTATGTAAGTGAGATACCCTCGAGTGCACAGTTAAACACCAATCAAGCAGGCAAACAAACAAATACGGGTGAGTGAGTCTTCAAACATGCGCTTCAATCAAGTTACAAATATTCGTTTCTATGATATATATATTTGGTGTGCTAAACCACATACTGGGTGTCCGGCGATGGACAGTAGACACAAGTTGTTCGAGTCGATCACGTGTAGGGCTATAAGCTTAATCCTTCACCTTAATACTTATAGGCAGTCTTGAAAATTTCGTCTTAGATGGCAGTCCGACCGACCTTGGGCTTTGTGTATTTCGTGTCAAAAATTATGTTCAAATCAAAATTTTAAATGTATTGAATCAATCTTTTTCTTCACAAAAACTTCAATAACAGGAATTTATATTTTTGTAAACTGTTGCGAACAGTCTCGCTTCATGTTCATTTTTTTCTTCCATGCCATACCAGCTTATTGGTTACCTGATGTAGATGTTGCCGGTAATGTCTGGGTAATAAAGTCGGAATGGGTCGTGCCTACAAATATTACTGGTTCTGCTTCAGAATAACCGTAGTCTTCCCCTTCCGGACTCTCTACCATAGCCGTCCCCCAAATATTGTCCTCATCAGCATCGTAGTAATCATAGTCCGCCTCAATGTTAATCGGGACAAAATCAGCGTCCCCGAGTTCCGACCATGAGTGTTTCCCGGACACAGCCCACTCAACACCGTCTCTCACATGGGATACGTCGATGTCCTCGTCAGCCTGAAATATTGATTAATTGGCAGCTTAAGTGGCTGTTTTATTATTGATGAAATGTTTCGCAGTTAATTTAACCGCTTTAATAAAAGTAGGATAATTCAAAAAGCAAACAAGGACAGAAATAAAATAACTTATACTACACTGCAAACAATTTGTGTAAAAATACACCAGCAAAGCATGTAAAAGGTAGCAATACTTTTCGCTGTAAACAAATTAACAGCTATTTGTTCCGTAAGTTGTCAGTGACTGGATGTATTTCGATAAAAATTGGTGTAAAATTACTTTTATATGTAAATTTACGAAATGTCTGCAAAAACACCACAGAAACGGTAGTAAAAAGTAACAGCCCTTTTAAATGTAAAAACATTTTCCATTGGATTTAGGTGTCATTTTATAAAGCTTGTCACAAAATTGCCAACACTTTTAACTGTAAATTAACATTGTCAATATTTTACAGCACATGAATGTTAATTTACAGTGAAAAGTGCTGGTCACAAAATTGCCAGCACTTTTCAATGTAAATTAACGGTGTAATTTTTTACAGTGTATACAAATTGAAGAGGATACACAATTGATGTTCTTCCGCTTCATTTCAACTCTACATATAACGCAAATTATCTAAATATTAAGTTATTATACACTTAAGAATATTTCGTTAGTACATTAAAGCTAAATGAGTTAATCAGCATGTAACATATATATTGTGAATATTCTTGACCGTGAAATGCCTATATGCATACATCATACGTGTTTATTATATGACTGATATGTGTTAAACAGCTTATTTAACCGTTATGGCCTTGTCCTCTTTATTACGTGAACGGACTACTGAGCAGCCTTGACAATTGACCGCATTTTTGTCAATAACGTATATACTGCTACTCTTGTGTCACAAACGTAACAGTATCTGTGACTGTGTTCTTATACACATACTCATTTTGTTTGTGTTTCTACATCGATGCTGGTGAAAATGAAGATCGTAAAGTTTCAAAGGCAAAGGTGAGTGAATCTAAGCGCTATATGACGGTTGGTTGATGGCAGCTCCCATAGAATGGGCAGGTGCTTCCTGACTTAAGCAGGTACCAGGAGGGGGTTTGTTTTCAAACGTAGTACTGTGCTTTGTTCTTTCTTCTTGCTCCATGTTTTGTATACTTTGTTTGGCATAGTAATTTTACTGCTGTCCCATACCGATTGGCCGACACACAGTCCTGTGAATGCTAACATGCGCACCGGGTACAGAAGGATATATTTAAAAAATAATAAAAGTTTTTTAACTTAACGTGGTTTGAAACCAAACTTTGGTCAAATGTCAATTTAATAACCAAATGTTTTGAAATCTCATCATTTACATACGCAGTCATAAAAGTGACATGAAAACAATGCTGGTAAATACATCCTTTCTGCCACATTGTAACTCGTTGGAACGACATTATCAACCATGAAAATTATACGCTCGATCATCATTGCGTTCCTTTATGAAACATTTAATGTACCGTTATCTCTACATCTTTTGCAAATATCAGTGACGTTCTTGGTATATACCTTCACATGTGCATACGTTATTTTATAATAAATCTATGCGTACACCCATTCTTGCAAGTCCACGCGTTTAGTATGGCTGCCATTTGATTGGTTGAAGAACTCGTTTCAGCGATTTATCATCTCATTTAAATGAGTTATAAAAACGTTAAAGCGAGCATTTTGCGTTTTTTGTGAATAATAGTTTAAACAGATTCTAGTTCCGAAAATTTCAAGTGAAATAATAAGTCGTTGAAACGAGATTATACGTTTTCCGAACGAGAACATAAGTCGTTTAAACGAGGTCTTAACAACGGAATTTATGTTTTCTATGTCACTTTTGCAGCTCCATATCTACAAGTGTATACAAATGTGAGTTGTTCTAGCGGGTTAATAATAAAGTAGTCGAGATGATGCGATATGACAGGCAACATTGCTCAGTGGTTTAAAAGACATATGTTATTCCAGCCAAATGTTGATTTAGTGTTTCACTGTAATTTAAGTGATATTTCTGATGTTCTTAGCACTACTGACAATCCCCCGGACAACAGGTGCTTCGCAATACGGACAACTGATCCAAGGAGAACAAGTCCACCAGCCTTTTATCTCATAACTGGGTGGTAAGTGTGATCGGCACATTGCTCCGATGATAAATCCATTAATAATTTTAATCCATTCTGCTTTGATAAATATTCTTCAGACAACAATTGTCATGTCATGTCTATAGACAAATTATGTCGGAACAATTCTGTTCAGAGCTGTTTTCGTCGAATGAAATATCCGGTGTTCGTTCTTTCTGCCTACCTGTAAGTTTGATATGGGTACTCCAAACAGTAAATGTACTCTCCATCCATTGGCCGCTGTATTCGCTGATAGTTTGAATTCACCGTAGAAATGACCTTCCCAAGTCCTGCTGATAGACATCACTGCCCCCAGAACGCCAGATAGACCGAAAAGGTTGACTAGTTGTAATACATAGAGGATCAACATCTGGCAGCTGTGAACAAGGTTTTATTTGTTTGATTGACTCAGGTTTAACGCCGTACCTGTGAAAAAAAAGAAAAAGATAAAATAGGAACGGACGGACGAATTAACCAAAACATCGATCGACTCCGACCTATCAAGCAATCGATCGATCAATTAATTAATCAGTCAATCATGATAAAAGTTGCGACGTTACGACCTCAGTCAGTCATACGACTGGTCTCGGGGAAGTGAAAAAACAACTAAATAGTTAATATCTTAACTTTATCTCAATGTATCTGAAACAATTAGTTTACTGCAAATACAAGTGTTTATTCATTCTGAATGATTAAAGTCTCTCTGACAGACATTTCACTGGCATGACCAGAGCACAAGCTGGAGGGAAACATTCAGGTAACGCCATACGACACTCTCTGTTATCAGAGTGGTTTTCGAATTTCGCTGTTCAATTGATCACGGCACAGAGTAAACTTATGTAACATCAAAGATTTTAGTATAAACAGAAGTAAGATTACAAACCACACTTCACAAGTTATACTTACCTAAAGCTGATAAATATTGTAAGGTAAAATCCTGTCAAGTTGAAATGTAAGGCAAACTGTTTGGTGGGTGATGTCTGAATGTGGACGTTTGAAGAAAAAACTTTCCTGAATCTGATTGAGTTGGTAAGCCGATTTATTTACATTTAGTGTTTATAAAGTGCTGGATGTATGTTTTCTGTCGTCCCCAAGCTAACCAAGGCGGTACGACTCGTCTCAGCGTTGAGAGAGCTCAGGTCTGGCTAGATTAACCCGTGCCTTCAGTGCTTCCCAGATTCCGCAGGTTAGCACAGGGTCACAGGTTACACGGTGAGGATATATCAGCTTAGCTGGACTTATCACACATAAAAACTCACAGCCGGGCTGATCTTGGCAAACAAGTTGACATAGTTAGTGTGAATTAAAAAATAAAAGCTTAAAATAACCCTGGACTTATTAAAAACAATACAAATCTGGAATAAGATATTAAAGTAAAAAGAATAGTAAGCTAATCCTCAGAATGCCTTAATGTATCACAATCTCAATGAAAATGTAGCATTTTACAAGCGATATATGGGTGTTCTGCCGTGAGCCTCTGCTCATCAGTTTGTTAGATGGGGGGGCCCTGTGGGCGATTCCAGCTACCGGCAAGCAAGCTTTTCTTATTCTACATTTGAAAATATATTTTTGTGTTTATTTTTCTTTAAATGTCAGCTTTACCTTTTGTAATTGATAGACAAAATTCGACCATTCATTTACTAGTGATATTCCTTGGAGAAACTGAATTGAGTCATTAATTTACTTGATTCATTCGATTAGTTTTAAAAGGGCGGGGGTGTGGCATTCCTTCTGCTTTACTTCTTAACGTAGACTATGGGTGGGTTTTCTCACATACTGTCCAGAGCGACAAGGATATGTGGGTTCAAGGGCGCCGTAACCACATCTTCGTGTTGCAAACAATCTGTCTGTATTTAACACAAGTCGGAGATTCAAATTTTAACCGTGTTAAATTCTGCGAAACTAGCACGGAAATTAAACCGCAGGTAGAAATAGAACTATCCGTATTTATGTGCTAATCTGTATTTGGCCTACACAGGTACGCCAACGTGATCGGTATTTATCAGCGAATGATAAAATAGACTGTTAGTTTTGAAGATTACCTATTGTTTAACGCATCCAGCCAGTACAGAAACATGAACATTCGTTGTTGTATTATTGTTCACATGACGTTTGGATAATCCTCACTAATTACTTCACACATTGTAATTACCTGCTCTAGAGACCAACGTACCGAATGCTGTCACACCTGACTAATAGGGAAGTTGATCGGAAATGAATGAGAAACTATCTAACGGACTGGCTGGCTTGCTGGATGCTTGGTTTGGTCTGTAGGTAGATTTGTTGACTGATCACCGAGTCACATTCGTACGGGGTTTCACTTTGATAAGCTTTTAGTGCCTGTGATAACTGGTGGGAAATCGGAAAGAATCGCTAAAAAATCGCCGTAGAGGAGGGGGCGGGGGATTATTCCTGTTTCCTGTAATCTTCCCGTGTAACCTGGTGCTCTCGGAGCTAACGAGTAACGAGCTGTTTGTGGTGTTTTTGTATTGAGTCGTGTAGTGTCATTGTAGGTTGTAAGTGACATGAGGGTGTCTTACTTCAGCCTTTTCGCAAAGCGATTTAAACAAGTCTTCCATTTTTAAACAGCCACTTTCACTATAGACTCAGTAGAATAAACCTTATAATCATAGCTTGTTTCAAAATCTTGGAATCGATGTCGATAAATGAATTATAGATATCGAGAATTCATCAATAATGTATTTGAAGAATTATCGATATCGAATGCTTTCATCGATGAAAGAAAATTCCCCGACCTTCCTCACGCAAAATAGCTTGATTTTCCCCTAAAATTCTGATATTCCTCCTTGTTGATAAGTCAATTTTCCGGACAGTTTGATGTGCACGCGCGGTTAACACGTGACCGACATAGATGTTAATATTATAGCCAAGTTATATAAAGAACTCAGCGGAAAGAATACATAGCATACACTAATGACGTGGACGTAATTTATTCTGGATTATGAACTGTGTTGAGTTTGCAGCTGGTAGGGGGTAAAATGTTCTCAAGTTTAGGCAATAATTTATCCACATTCATGATAGAATAATTACTAATAAATATGAACTAAACTTGGCTACAGTCAAATATAAGCCTGACCTCTGCATTTCAGAAGTATTTTCACGCAGGTAGCTTGAATTTACGACCAATACATCAAGTAGATAACGGTAGTAGTTAAAATTTTCGACCAAACGCCTGACTTCATACGTGAAAGAAAGCAGCTGTTTGCGTGTGACTAATCATGTGTGTTGTTCACGATGTGAACCTATATATTGAAGTTGAATTGTTAGACTCCATTTCTTATCCAATTTGACGACTCGACAGAACCATGTGGACTATCCTGTTCGTCTCTTTGACGGGAATCGCCTTTTGTAAGATCATGCTGCATTTCATTTGACTGTTTTTTACTTTTCTTTTTAATCTTTTAAGTATAACATTGAAATAGTAGACTAGTTTTAATCCACGGGATTATGATAATCTTCGAATAATTCTGATTTAGATCGTTGCAAAAGAATTTGCGAAATATTGACTTGCTTAACAAAAATATCCTCTTTGGTATAATACCTTGCCCTACAGACAGATGAGAGTTCTGTATCTTTCATAGTCTATTATACAATGTAGCCTGATATATTTTGAATAAATGAAGAGAGAAAAAGCCTTATATAGATATACAGAGGAAGAGTGTAATTTCAAGTTTGTTTTCACTTAACGACTATTGTAGGTACTGCCTATAATGATATTTTATATGCCAAACGGGACCTCGCCCATTAGTCATGTTATAAATACGGCCAGAAACTTCCACTTTTTTGGCATGTTTACCTCATGAAAGGATACAGAATTAATCGATGGGGATATTAAACCTGTATTAAGCCGGTAAGTCTATTTACTTGAAGATGGGGAGCGCACTCGAATAGTCATGTTCCTCGCCAAACAACCGTCAGGTAGCAGCCAGAGAAATGTGGTTCTCTTCCCGTTTTCCTCTTCATTGCACTTGATTACATCCCCATTCTATTCCACCTCCGCCTTCATTTGATTGAAATAACATGCAATATACTGTATACCTCCAACTAAACTAACCTGAACACCTACAGTACTCAAAACTTTTTTAGTGAATATAATATGTGATGTTTTGTAGGATCTGTATCCAAGTCAACCTGGGCATTATCTTATTAAAATCCTGCTATTTTGTCGTCGTTTTGAGACCTGACATAATCTCATAGAAAACGCCCATCTGTGAAATGTCGAAATGTTAGTGTGTCATTGAAAACCATCGGCTTGTTTTGTAGAGCAGTTCTTTAACTGATCATTTAAGACCAGTCAATCAACTTCATTTGGTAAATAATTTTGTCATATCGACTCTTATTACATCAAATTTACCAGGATCGAGCTATAGGCTATGTAACTTTTCTTAAACCGATATAGAAAACTGTTAGACATCAACAGGGGCGTGCTGTCTACGAGTTTCCGTGAACAATTTTTCATAGATATCCTGACAGAGGTAGTCCAATATGTGTTACTCTTTTCACTCAACAGGTGGAGCTTTCAAAGATCCTCATCCGGGTCCGACTGGACCGAGAATAGTAGGCGGAAGTAACGCAGCGATCGGGGCGTATCCGTGGCAACTTTCTCTGGAACTTCGTCAACTGGGTTTCTTCTGGAGTCACATCTGTGGCGCTGTTCTCATTAACAAAGATACGGCATTGACTGCGGCCCACTGTGTGGAGAATCAGGTAATACTCTTTGTAGTCTCAAGTTGGATGGATGAGTGATTTAATAGTTGATCTATGCGAAGTTCTATATCGTGATTTGTCAAAAATAATCCAGAACAAACTATGGTACTTTTCTATGACGGCAGTATGTTCTCAGCGTAGTTATGCGGTCTTTATTTAGTAAGTTAAACACTTATAAATCACAATTATACAATTTCTGGATAACCACTTCTTGTTTTGTGATAGAACACAACGTTTCGATACATATGCCTGTATCGTCACCAGGTGTATATTGACTAATTGACTAATAAATCACATTTTAGGTAAATATCGCCAAGGAAGTGGAACAATTAACCAATTTTTGCAGCTGAACATACATGGATGTGGTGAAAGATACCCTGATGAAAATGATATTTTCGAGTTAAGAGCGATTTGCCGACCTAGGAGTAGCTTATAGAAAATAACTTGACACCTCAACTTGTTATAGTTCGGTTTCTAGGTGTTATTGTTGGCCGGTGTAATCAATACAGCAGAGGACTATTCTACAATGTAATTTAAACACCATGTCTTCCATTATGTTTGAAATGTATAAAAATGCTTACCTCTTCTATTAAGACCAAACTTCTTGTTTTGTCTCATTCAGAGTTTGAACAACCTGCGTGTTATTGCTGGAGCCACTGATAGGAGCAGCTCTTCTAACAAACAAACCATCTATGTAGCATCTGTAACAATGGTACGTTAAACCAGGTTTGTTTGTATTTAAAGCTTGACCATTTTTCGATTTTGTCTGTTCTTGTCTTACCACCTCTGTCAATAAAACGTAAATAAGACAAGAGCCTCCGTGGCGGAGAGGTCTATAGAATGTACCCTCTAGAGAGTGTATGCTTCTGGTCCACACTTACGCCTTATATTTGGGGTCGTGGGTTCGATTACTGTGACCTGCATCTCTGTTGTTGTACCAGTAGCCAGCGGAAGGTCGTATCTTTCTAGATTGTACCCGATGTTTCGCTAACAATAATACGGCAAATGATCCGTAGTTAGAATTTGATCCTATTGGTCAAACATCGCATAAATAAATAAAGGGAAAGACAATTGTTTTTCGACCTAAACTTATTATTTTTATTGCATATTTTCAAATGCAAACATCTGTATTGCACTAGCATTCGAGTAAGCATAGCTAGCTGTTAATTAGTTAATTTAACAGGCGGGACTGACGTCATTGTTCGAAAACACGGTTGGTCATCAGTGTGCCCGTTTGCTTATGGATGCTTTCGAAGGCCTCTGTAACAACACGGTGTATACACAAGTTTGGTCATCCAAGCGCAATGTTTATCTGTTGTATACA
>JAQQZZ010137172.1:0-13391 GCA_030265115.1 Mopalia vespertina | reverse complement strand
CTGTGGTTTGTAGCTAGAAGTAAAGTTAACGTGACCATTGATTTATAGCCATAAGTCATTTAAACGTGATCAGTGATTTGTAGCTATAAGTAATGTTAACGTGACCAGTGATTTGTA
Organism: Mopalia vespertina; assembly: GCA_030265115.1. Classification (NCBI taxonomy): domain Eukaryota; kingdom Metazoa; phylum Mollusca; class Polyplacophora; order Chitonida; family Mopaliidae; genus Mopalia; species Mopalia vespertina. Next base: position 13,274 of record JAQQZZ010137172.1, on the reverse strand, counting down.
GCTAGAAGTCCGGTAAACGCGACCTGTGGTTTGTAGCTAGAAGTAAAGTTAACGTGACCATTGATTTGTAGCTAGAAGTCATGTTAACGTGACCATTGATTTGTAGCTAGAAGTCATGATAACGCGACCAGTGATTTGTAGATAGAAGTCATGTTAACGCGACCAGTGATTTGTAGCTAGAAGTCATGTTAACGTGACCAGGGATTCGTAGCTAGAAGTCATGTTTACGTGAACAGTGATTTGAAGCTAGATGTCATGTAAACGTGACCAGTGATTTTTAGCTAGAAATCATGTTAACGTGGCTAGTGATTTGTAGCTCGATTTCATGTTAACGTAACCAGTGATTTGTAGCTAGGAGTCATGTTAACGTGACCAGTGATTTGTAGCTAAAAGTCAGGTAAACGTGACCAGGGATTTGTAGGTAGATGTCATGTTAATGTGACCAGTGATTTGTGGCTAGAAGTCATTTTAACGTGACCAGTGTTTTGTGGCTTAAAGTCATGTTAACGTGACCAGTGATTTGTAGCTATAAGTCATGTTAACGTGGCCAGTGATTTGTAGCTAGAAATCATGTTAACGTGACCAGTGATTTGTAACTAGAAATCATGTTAACATGGCCAGTGATTTGTAGCTAAAATTCATGTTAACGTGACGAGGGATTTGTAGCAGGAAGACATGTCAACGTGACCAGTGATTTCTAGATAGATGCCATGTTAACGTGCCCAGTGATTTGCAGTTAGAAGTCATGTAAACGTGACCAGTGATTTGTAGCTAGAAATCATGTTAATGTGACCAGTGATTTGTAGCTAGAAGTCCTGTACACGTGTCCAGTGATTTGTAGCCAGAAGTCATGTTAACGTGACCAGTGATTTGTAGCTAGAAGTCCTGTTAATGTGACCAGTGATTTGTAGCTAGAAGTCGTGTTATTGTCACCACTGAGTTGCAACCAGACCTGATGTACCAGGATCTGCATTCACAATCGTGGCCAGTGAATTGCATCAAGAAATGCTTAAATTGTTGACATGAACTTTAAGCGTCATTTTTTTGTATTTTTGTTTTTAGCTCTCAAGGATATTTCTTGTATTAACGTAGTCTGTAAATGATATCACACCGAGTACTCCTTGCACAAATATTTAAATATAAGTTCTTAGCCGGACCAACCATTTTGCACTAGAATGTAGGATACATATATTGATTTTCGCGTGCAGCCTGGAACGAGACTTTACTTTATCGACATCCTTGTGCAAGTTTATAAATTTTATTTTTAAATAATTTTAAAATTTGTCTACGGATTTATTGTGAAACGAAGATTAGAATCTGCCAATTTTAAGTAAGCAGAGTGATATATTAAGAATATGATTGGCTCGGATATTGTGTGTTAAAAAGTTACCAACATTTGAATGTTCTGAGAACTGGCCACCGACTGCACAAGCCTGGTATTGTTTACAACCGGCGGATGATTACAGAACCAAATCACTCCGTGTAAGAAATATTAAAATATTGTAAAACTTTACGTTTCTAAACTACTCACAAAAAGTTAAGGATCACTATGAGAAAACAGGTGAGTGATAAACTCAATTCTCAACTGTCATCCATGTCTCAGTCCAGCCAAATTGTTATGTATTCCTGGTCAGCTATAAGTGGGCGATGTTGTGTTTTTTAGGAAAATTGCACGGGATTCTCGACTACTGAGCTTTGGGTGCAAGTGATCCTTAACTTTTTGTGAGTAGTTTATATAAGTTTATAAATCTGATAGATTAAACTTATGGACATTATATTTACACAAAGTATTGTATATAAATTCAAATAGTTCACATAGCGTCAGGTAATCCATCACACCACAACAGTCTCATTCCAGGCCTGTGCTTGTTTAGGTACAAAATAGGCCTTAAATGTTAGTTAATGTCATCGAGGTAATAACATAAATAGATATTCCTGTCAAGGTTGGAGATGAAGATATAGAGATAGGCTGGTGACCAGATACCAGCATATGCATACATCACCGGCTAATCTAGATGCAGAGTTATGTATCTCTCTCATAGTCTGTCATACAATATGTAGCGTTATTTAGAAAACCAGAGTTAGAGTGCGCTTAACTGTGTCATTTCAAGTTGTTTCACTATACCGGCTATTACGGGTTTAATTAGTACTGTCCAATAATATTTAATGTGCTAAACTTTCTGACCTATTTTATATGCCATACGAGACTTGAAATCGTCCATTAGCCTTGTTAAAGATACAAAATACGATTCGAGTATATCCGTTGCCATCCCGCCATTTTTCTCTCTTCCTTACTGACTGTAGACTTGAAATTTTAACAGAAGGGACTGTAACTTCCATTTTTAGGCATGTTTACCTAATACAAGGATACAGAATTTATTCGATTGAGATATTAAACCTGTATTAAGACGGTAAATCTTTTTAATTGAAGATTTGGGTGCAACTTCAACATCCGAAGTAGGGCAATTACACGAATTGGGACGTTCCAACTCAGTAACTACGTCAGATCACAGATGTTGGATTAACGTGTTCTATGTTTGATTTAGAAGACCGTGACATGTGACTGCCCGGGGCTATTCTGACCTGCGGCTATTAGAACAAGAATGTATTATCTCCCAAGTACACTACTGTGGACAAACAGTGTTCAAACATAAAAATCTGGTCGCTATTCTGTTCACACACTGGCAAGCGCAACTGATATAAAGCACAATTATGTTTTTCCCTGTTTTATTAACACTATTTTGTGTCCCACCATGTCAGTGCACTGCATGGGAGGGACACTTTGAAATCCTAAGGTCCGTCCGTCCTTCCATCTTTCCTGAATTCCAGTCCGCAAAACAACTCGGCTGAGATTGAGTAATTTTACAACATTTACCTGTGTGTTTTGTTGTGAGCACAATACATTGAAGAAAATCATCTATTAACTTCAAACTTGAAATATCAACGAATGAACTAATTCATGGAACTAGCCTCCTTCTGTTAACGTCATGAATGGGATTACATTTTGCCTAATTCCGTCAAACAATATGGCCGTGCTTGCGTCATTTTACAATATTCACGTTTGTCTTTATTGTGAACACAATACTTTAACTAAAATTCATCAAATAGCTGCAAACAACAATGTATGTTAATTTTTTATAAATTCACCTTAAGACAACTCTATCGTATAAATTTATACTTGAATTATAGCCGCCTTCTCTAACTATTAGGGCTAGAACTGCATTGCACCGAATTTCGCAAAACAGTGTGGTCACCATTGTGGAATTTTTAAATGTTACTGTCCATGTGTTAACACAATATCTTGTAAATAAATTCAACCATTGACCTGGAAATGATGGATGGACTTGCACACTCCACGCAGGAATATTGCCACCATTGTAAACTGTACAATATTCAGACTGTTATGTTGTGAACCCCTTGCGTTCCACTGATCAGTTCGTATAAATCACAAGTATAGTGTAATCCCATTTTCTGTCTATATATATTTCGGTACTTTATTTTGCCATCATCAGGAATGAATTGGTGACAGGTGTTAGAGCCAGTAGTGTAGAGTTTCTCAGTAAAGTAGAAATCGACCAGTAGTGTAGAAAAAATCAACCAGTAGTGTAGAATTGACCAGTAGTGTAGAAAATATTAACCAATAGTGTAGAAAATTGCTTAACCAGTAGTGTAGAACGATATCAACCAGTAGTGTAGAAAAAAAAAACGTCCGACCAGTAGTGTAGAAAATGAAAAATGAAATCGACCAGTAGTGTAGAATTTTTTTTCTTCACAAAATTCGGCCATAATGAGGTAATATCAATAGGTTTAAGTATCTCAGGTATAAATTATAGTTGGGGGAAGAAAGATTGAATAATTTTAACAATGTTAACCCATCATCCACAATTTTTATTCGATTTTTAGTTTATATTTTATATTTGATATTAACTCTTGTGGTGTTTACACCACGCATATTCTTATCAAATCGCTTCAACATTCAGAGAAAAATGTTAGCCGGATTAATATTCACAAGAGCTCTGCATTGATAAGATGTATGCACTATTTTAATGAAATACCCATAATAAAGAGGTGATGAGATTTGACATGGGGTGGTGTGAGGTCACAGCAATGACAGGAGGAGTGATCTCCCCTTATGACTAAGGCAGGATTGACCCTAGGGCGTCGTGGGGTGGTGTGAGTGTCTAACCGTGATGATTCGCGCTCTGTGAGGGGTCACAACAACGACATACGGAGTTTGCTACACATCACCACCATTGCGGCCACACCATCAAGGCATGTCTGTGTCATGTGACCGCACCGCACAGCGGCGGCGGCGTCATTGCGTCGTGGCGTACATCGTGGCACATGCGCATGTGCTTTGACGCCACGACGTACTGCTGCAGCGTTCTGTGGCGTCACTGCAGCGGCGGCGTGACGCCGCAGTGACTACGTCATGACGTAGTCACTGTTGCGTGACGCCGCCGCCGCCGCTGTGCAGTATTGTCCATGTACGTTGTTATTCTTCAAACTTGGCTTACCAAAGTCAAGGGTGAAATTGTCAAACAGTTCCTAACGTTTACATTTTACAAACTATGTAAAATGTCTGTGCATTGAGCCCATTGTCATACAGCTTAAGTGGGACGTAGAAAACACGTCTTACAACATTTGATATACAGTTCGAATTTCAACATGACGAATTACGATCATACCAAATGTCTATTTTCATGTGCCTTTTTTCTTTTCCCTGGTAATATCTACCAGACATGCAATACTGACATCCCCGGCAAGTTCTTTGTATAGGTGTTAAAGTATAAGAAACTTTTAAATTCACACTTTTGTATAAACGTTGAAACATACTTTTAAATGATTTGTAACATACAATCAGTATCAATTAACATATATGATTATAACTGATATGTTTTGACTGTTCCAGTAAATTCGAAACTGTATGTTGAATTGTATTCATATAACTAATATATTATTATTCTGTTTATGTGCAATGTCAAATTCAGTTGTGTACGACCCTGTGAGTAATCTGGAGTGTGATAACAATGCCCCAATAAATTTAAACTGAATCGGTGTATATGGTCGTGCTATCCGAGAAGGGATCCATGCAGACATGTCAAGCACGGTTTTGGCATGTCCCCGCATTGTCTAAAATGAGCGAGAAAGGAACCAAAAGGAAATGTTGTCACTTTCTTCCCATATCACACTCTGTCATTGTGAGAAACTTCATCACACATATATGCTAGATGAGCGCGTGACGTAAACCAATCAATCATAATTTGTGCCGGAACTAACTTTTACTAATGTTAACCGATCACCGCTTTTATATCACTACGCAGTCGATTGTAATACAAACGTCATTTGATTTATGTCTGATTTTGTGTTTTTCAAAAGAAAATCAGACGTAAAATATATTATATGGGAAAAAGAACGCCACACAATTTGATTCTGGGATGAAAATTCCCACTCTCAAGATGGAAAAATCACCCCAAACCCGCTTTCGACTCGGTAGGGATGATTTTTCTTCAGTGGGAGTTTTCATCCTAGAATCAAGTTGTGCAATGTCTTCTTAATACATGCTTATTATAACAATCCGTCTGACGGACTAACACAGTATTCTTTAGGTTATCGTTGTTAACGTTGCTATTGTTTTCTCACAGATTGCCGAAAAACTCGTCTGGTGTTGAACAGTGATAGCGTTTGAGCTGAGATTCTGAAAGATGTCTGGGAAGCCCACCAGGTGGGACAAAGGGTGGGCATGGGTTGTGCTGTCGGCAGCTACGTTTAACCTCTGTGTGGTCCTGGGTATCTCATTAGGGTCGGGCGTATATGTTGTTGAAATTGTCAATAACTGGTATGTCAGCAAAGGCAATGCTGCTCTTCTAGGATCGGTGTTGTATGGCATCATGTTCTGTTTCGGTAAGTTTATTTTACTTGCAATGATTGGTAACAAAATGGAAAACAATTTAAAGGTAGCACTCAAGCTGTGCATATTTTTTTTTGTCTCACAGAAAACAAATTTGATATATATTAACCCTGTAATCTATTCTGATTGTTGTAAAACATCGGAATATTTATCCATTTTCTGTCTTTGTGCTATAGTGAAAACCCGACAGCTTGTAAAGGATTATAACTTAACTGGTTTAATCTCGCCATTGTATTTCTTAAAATCCTAATTTGACTTCGTTTACGAGGCGTTTATGTCTAGATATGTCAGTAATTTGTGGAATGTTGCCGGTGTTCAGTGGTTTCGTTCGGATTTTGTCCCATTTTCCAAACATTTAGTTTTACCGTTTATACATTAGTAAAATAATCATTATAATTATTTATATACCAGTGAAGTATAAGGATTTTTTCATTATCTTTATCATATAATGTTACCATTGTTTATCTTATAACATGAGTTATATAACACAAAAATATATTATCCAACTGTGGTTGCAAGCGACATATTATATACATATATCATCTTCGCTTACCAGGAGATTAACAGTCCTTGGTGGACCGAGACGCATTACAGGAATGTACAGTGACGCAATTGATTGGCTGTCTGGCAACTTGTAGGCACCCACTCAGAGGATGTGTTAAGATAAGACTATGCCAGTGAGACAATGCAGCAATTGTCAGTAACCAAATTTGCATCTAACATGTATAGATTGGTTAAATGTTATTATAACAGGGGACAAACCTGTTGTTCCACTGATAAATCTAGTATAATACTTACGTTGTGTAATTCCGAACACAGAGAACTTCGTGTTTGCTCAAATGCATGGATGATGAAGTTCTCTGTGTTCGGGATTACACCAATTGTGTATTATAACAGGGGGAGTTAACTCGAATCTTGATAACTTTCTTCGCCGGATGGCTTGCTGCAGGTTCTGGTTATGGCGTCTCTGCCCGCGAAGTGTTATAATGTAAAGTAGCTCGGAATGAAACTTGGTTAGCGAAGATGAGGAAAACAAGTAAGATATAATCGCCTTGCTTAAATTTTACGTTCGCGAAAAGACTGAAAATAACATAATCGGAATCATGTAAATTTATGATGAAAGTATTTTACCATTCATACAGTTTTGAACACGGATTCCCAAACCTCTTGCATTTCCAGAGTCAATGCCGCATGCACCAGTGCAACCCCGTCCAGCACAGTCTCCAATCCAAACACACACAACCTAAACATACATGTGCATACACCAAACGTTCAGGTCGCCCTGTCAAACGAACTGTTAAGACTTGATTTATAATCAAGCACAATTATTGAGTAATCTTGATCTGAGTTAATAGTTGAATGTTTGTTTTGTATTACATGTTTTGTAGTTCAAATGTTTATTATTGTTCATGCTAGAATAATGATATGCTAATATCTCGGCAAAATTAATATGTAATCATGATCTTTCAAGTGAATGTGGTAACAACATTTTATAAAAAGGGAGATGTGACATATGTAGATAAATCCATATGTCGTTTCATTCAGTCATTGTTTTATATATGTATGCGCCTGAGCCAATCAGATCGCTTTGTATCTAAGAGTCAAATATAGTTTCAGACTGGTTACACGTATTGTGTTGTATATGTTAAGGTAATAAGTCCAGTAGCCTCCGTATCGAACCCGTGAATATTACAGTAACATAACAAGGTTTATGGATATACAACTTCTGTGTTTTTTGACGAGCAACGCTTCGAAGCAGATTCTAGCAACGTTTTCAAGCTAATGACTATAATACATGGATATTGTCTATGAGACATAAGAGCACCACAGGTGTGAAAACAACGATTGATTGGTTTGAGATGAGACCGGGGTTGCAGTTCTAGACAAGTGTATGATCTTTAATAACAAATACAAATGAGTGCACCACACGTGTGAAAACAATGATAACTGGCTTCAAATGATAAGTATACACAGATTGAGCTTGCGGTTTAACAAAAAACATGATCATTATAATACAGCTAGAAACAGAAGCATGGTAATGAGTGTCTAGACAAAATGCTAAGGTAAGAAAGCACTGTGTAGAGATCGGTCATGTAACAATGGATAGGTCGGCTAACAATAGATAGGGGGATAGGGGTTGGGTTAACGATAAACACATTTTATAAGATCATCAAATGTAGATGGTATGTAGAAGCCCAGGTCTCTGTTCCATTCAGACAAACGGACACAGACCCAACATAACTGCTATACCTCTTAAATGACCAGCAACCCCGCGTCAAGTTTACATATGAACATGAAAGTTAACTCTGATATGTTAATAAACTGCGAACCAGTTTCTGTAGTTTAAACCAACACATATTGAGCAATACATAAACTTTAACTTTAACCAGCCACTCCAAGTAAAGAAAAACTTTCTGTCCACATTATCGAAATGCTTTATGAGCATCTTCTCTTCTCCCCGAGACAGAGAAGAAGAATTAAACCACCTGACAAATGTATTCAAAGTCCTCAACAACCACCCCGCTCATCTCATTGACAGATTGTTCTATGCCCATCTTAAGCCCCTTTCACACCGGAGCTGCGTAGAGTTGCGTAGTGTGGCGTACCGACTACGCCGAAATTAGGCTGCGTATTCATGAAATAAATTTTTCTTCGGTGTTGTCCCTGTGTAGGTTATGCGTAGGCTGGCGTACGATGGCGTATGGTTACGTACCATGTGCATAGCCACAGCGTACCTAGGCGTATGTAATTGGCATACCTACGCGTACGATTGCGTACCACAGGCGTAGGTTTGCTGACGGTTGCGTACGGTTGCTTACTGTGTGCGCAAACGCCGTTCAAATCTGCAATAGACGCGCGCAGGTAGTATCTAGGACGCCTTTTTAAGCTTTTACTGCTTCATCGGACTTGCGTGGGCATGGCTTACAGTAGCGTAGTGTTGCGTAGACTTGCGTAAAAAAACGTGTAGTTTCTGCGTCTAGTATCTACGCCGAAAGTATGCGAAAACTTAAATATGTTTTATATTCGCGTCCATCTCGCTTACCCCTTCGCGTCCATCTCGCGTACCCCTTCGCGTCCCTCCGCGTAAAGTTACGTAGGCTAGCGTAGGATAGCGTACGCTCGGCGTAGTCGGTACTCAACACTATGCAACTCTACGTATGGCCCGGTGTGAAAGGGGCTTAAATCCTGCTTAATCACCCATGAATTTACCTACTCTATTGCTGTCATTGTTAACTATCTTTTGACCAGTGGATGTATTCTTTTTGAATATTTTCTAAAGCCAATCAATCCCTCTTTGCACCTGTGAAATATTGTATATATACACCGTAATTTTTTTCGTTCTGTCAGTAAACTTGAAAAATGTGCTAGTACCTGCACTGAAATGTTGCTCTATAATATAACAGTAATAATCCATAGAATTCTGCTAGGTGTGGGTTCTGCTTAATCAGTCAAACAATTTAGCCGATTTATTAATTAAAATTAGAATTGTTACGGCCTATAACTTTTTTAAATGTTTGATGAAATATATTTCTAAATAGTAATCACACTGGCACAGGGATGTAGATTATAAAATCGTTGAATTATCTTGTGTTCTAGATAAACTCCAAGAGACAAGTTTCTTACTAGATCTTAATCTCGAGTTGTGTTATGGGTAACCTACAAACATCTCGAGAGAAGGTAATGACATGGTATATAAAGTATTGTTAAATATGTACCCAACAAGGTATTCGGTCCATGGGTTAAGAATAAATGAGTCTACAAACTGGTATTTCAGAGATATATAGATTAAACAATGTCTGTTAAGAGAGTGACTGTTACAACCTATCTGATAGATAGGGGAGTTTCACATTAACCAGTAGGTCCTTTAGATTTTTGTTTCTCTAATATGCTTTAATGGGTCTTTGTGAAAAAGGAGTAGAAATTTGAGGTACAAGATTTTGATATTCCTGCAAAGAAAACTGTCAAACTGGGTGCTTGGTTGGTCACATTGGAATACAATTGGATTGATTTGTTTTTAGATCCTTAACCTGGTTCCCAGCGGATGCAACGTTTCACTAGTTTTAATCCAATAGGCCTCTCTTTATAAGCGTTTCTATTTAGCATCTTCGTTAGAGGGAATAATTTGTGTTTTTTCAATCGGCATGATCTCAAAATGATCTTTAATCGAATGATCAGGAATATATAAATATTCAGCTATTAAGGATATGGGTTATGACCGAATGGAGTTCGAATGAGTTTTGGCTCTAATCCGAAGGGGATTTTTGGTTTCACCAACATATTGTTTCAGACATTTCTTACAAGTTAAAAGGTATACGATATTTTGTGAATCAAAATTCAAATGGACTCCAATCCTTGGTCTAGATTAAGTTAATCAACTCTTTATTTCAGACACAAGGTTCATGTACACAAATAAATATATATGTATAAAGAAACAATCTTACAGGTACATAGATTTGTATCACAGTGGCTGCATGGCTGAAGATAGGTTAATGTCGGAGTTGCAAACAATTTGTACAAGCACATTGTCAGAACCTTGAATGCTAACTTTAAAACTAGACATGCTTTTGCGAACAATCTCTCCGAATGAGGGCATGCCATTAATACAAAACATGTCACTTGCACTACAGTATCCCTTGTAACACGTTAGGCAACGAAATGAGTTGTTGTACATAATACGTATCTTGTTAAATCATATCTTAGTATAACTACTCCAAAGTATTAAACACAATGTCATGCGAAAGCGCAGTGATTACATATATTGACTATATGTTGCAGAGCCTTAACCGATGGACACAATAAAACAAGGTCATCAGCACACATCAATGATTGGTGAATACACCGCAACTTTGCAACCAAAATTGGAATCGAGGTCATGCATATACACAGCAAATAAAATAGGAGACATAACTCCACCTTGTCTAACACTATTTGTAGCATCAAATAGTGCTGGAAAAGACGATCCCCATTTCCCATTAAATCGCGGTATATTACCCCATACATATATTACATACACTTTATACAAATGAACAGTCCAATCAATTATTTTTTTCAACAACGCCTTTGTCAAACGCCATTGAAGCGTCCATGTTTCAACAATACAATGCATTTTTAAAATGAAAATATATTGATCAGTAGACCTCTTCTGTTTGAACCGAACTGAAAATCAATAGTATACAGTTTTTCTTCACATAAAGACAAAATTATCTTCAGCACAATTTTGGCGATAGCCATCTGATAAGGCAATATCACCATTTTTGCTTTTTACAACTGGGCATATTACGACATAAGTGAGTTCTTTTGGCAAACATCCATGTTTCAAAATACAATTTATACACATAGAAAGATGAATAAACACTAATTGTCACTAGCATGTTTCAAATGTTATGTCGCAAATCGATCATAACCTGGGGATTTATTGCATTTCGTATCATTAATAATAGCTTGTATATATTCTGGTGATTGAACAGGTAATACATTTAATGGTATGGTGCGGGCGCTTGATGAAGCGAACACAATTATCGCATCATCTTTACATATCTCACTTGAAACACTATTTAGTAAGTAATTAAATTTGTCGCCCCATAACAAAGCAATATCAATTTCACCACTAACATCATCAATACGATTAGGTAGTAAAGCAGATTTTTTAGGTTTGGTATTTAATTAGGCGAAGAAGTCGTCTAGTATATCCTTAAAGGCCTTAAAGACAACATAACAAGCTTGGTTGAAAGTAGCTAAAGTGCTGGAATTCCTATGAAACCTTATTATTTGAAACTTAATAATTTCATTGAAGGGTATGTCGAGGATGACAGGATTTAGCATTGAGTAATTGGTGTGTATCTGTAGGCTTTAAGAACACCTTTAAATCCTCAGTTCTTTTGATTAAATTGGTATGTTTGTTAGCAGTTGGTTTGAGGTGGTAATCAATAAGTTCTGAGGCGTGGTAAGATTCTGAAGAAAAATGTGTTCTATTGGTTTACCTGTAGTCATAGACAGTTGAGGCAATTTCCCCTGTGGTTTGTGAATTTTCGGGAGAATGTAGAAAAGTCTTTTTTTAGAGTCCCGGCCTGCGAAGCGCTCAGGACATTTGGATCCTCTAAAAATAGTATTAGTTATTGAAATTCATACGGTTTTCTAGCCAAATAGTGTTATCTAGATTTTTACAATGATCAGGATTACTTAGCAGATGTATTGCAGCATTTATGTAACATTGATGAAATATATTATAATGACATTCAGGCAAATTATTTTAAATGATTAACAGTATGCTCCGTTAAAATAATGGTCGCTTAAATTTCCAAGTCATTAAATAAACAGTACAATTTTTCAGTTGAAAACTTATACGGGCTCATTAATAATTTCTTTATAATGTTATTTTTCGCGTTTCTTTACATACTGTTTCTATGTTTTTGTCATTCTATTCTACTCTTTTCTAAGTAAGGCATTCTTCGTGATATAGTAATCTGTAAGGAGTTTAGTCCCTACAAAATATCTGTTCAAGTTGTTATTTTCTAGACAAACACACCGACATTCATTACTCATTTAATAATTTTTTTTAAAACCTTTATCTACAGGACCTGTCACGACATTTGTGGCATCGAAGACATCAAACCGCACCATGGTCATAATAGGAGGTCTTCTCAGCACAATAGGCCTAGTGGCATCTGCAAATGTCACAGGGATGATTCCTCTGTACTGTACATTTAGTATCATGGGTGGTAAGTGTATTAAACCAGAATAAAATGTTTCAATGTGTACTAGTGAATTCAACAACACGAGCTTATGACGTGAATTTGCTCTAGTTAACATTTGATATGATTTAATTAACGTTAAACGTTCGTACATAAATTAAAATAGTAGTGTAAAGTTAACACATCTTTTGTCAAAATTACATACCTAATTTACAGTTGTAATTTCTGCAAGTGTACAGGCGTGGGTGTGAATTGGCATATTTTATTTCTCACTTTAATCTTCCCTTATATATCACTTGCAAATGTAGGAGAGAGAATAACAAAAAGCTATTGTTTACTTAAAAGAAAAGTCCGTAATGCTATAGTCCGTGCCAATATCAATTTTTATCTTGTCCAGCAATGTTTTCCATTGCACGTATTTTTGTCTTGAAGTGTGCGCATATTTTCTACATCATTTAGATTGCCAATCAAATGGATTATCTCTTTGGTATATTCCATTCTGATATGATCTATAACTTTATGTAAACATGTATGCGATGTTATTATTTTGCCATTCTGAGCATTCAACCATATGATGTCCTGCTCGATAGGCTTTAGATGCGAATTCGTATCCAATAAACTATACAGTATATACAGATACGAGGTATAACCCTATGAAAACTACAGAAATA
>JAQQZZ010137161.1:0-13393 GCA_030265115.1 Mopalia vespertina | reverse complement strand
TGAATAAATGAAGAGAGAAAAATTTGCTTGCCTCCACCGGGAATCGAACCCGGGACCTTGGGTTACAGGCCCAACATTCTACCGACTATATATATATATATAGATGTAACTATTTTTAAATAGTTTGACCACAGTCCTATTCGTCGAGCACTTTATATAGTGATACAGTTCGAAGTAAAGAAAACAGTTAGTGTTTGTACTGGCCTACAATTGGAGAGTATTTAGCAGGCATGCAGTAGGGTGACCTATTGTGTAACTTGTGCACCAGGTGAACTTCAAAACGCATTACTTCAACTCTTTGCGCTTGGTAATATCATTCTCACGGACAATTTGTTTACGTTCGCCCGTTTCTTTTCGTTTGTAAAATACATTGCACAAACACTTAACACAAAACCTTCCTTTTTAAGTTTTAACATATTTCTGAAGAGCAGATATCTCACTTTTGTCATAACTTTATTGACATATACACCCTTCATTCTCAAGCGGTTTCAAACCAGTTATTCGTAGACTTTCTCTTCGAGAATATTGCTCTGCCGTGTCATACAATTCAGTGTTTTCTAGCTTTACATCATTCAAAGAGTGGAACTCTTCGGTATATATGTAAAATAAAAGTATATTTTACATAAGTGAAATTCTTTTTGTGTGTTTGATTTTACTTATGTGAAAAAGAATTTCACATATGTAAAAAAAATTAAAAGTGAAATTTTTTTTCACATAAGTGAGAAACTTTTTTAAATAAGTACAAAAGAATTTCACATCTGTGAAAAAGAAATGCATGTAAGTAAAATAAAAGCAGAACTTATTCGACATATGTAGAATAAACGTAGAAGTGATAAAACGGTTTGCCATAGTTGTCATGACAATTAAGATGAAATTATGTTAAGACAGCTTTGTGAAACGAATCTCCAAACAGGATCCATGATGGAACTTTGTGTAACAGCGTTTTATTCATTTATCAACTTCACATCAGCATTTGGCAGCATCTTTAAAAACATATACCCTAAGCAAAAAGCACTTTCGTGTTTGCTGTGCAATCTGAGTTTGTTATAACAAATCCTTTCTGAAAATTTCAAATATTTCTTAGTTAAACTTTTATCGGGGACACTGACGTTAAACAACTATGGTAGCACGTTTACAGGAATCTTAAAATAACCAAGCTTCATGTTGCTCCATTACAAGGCTGCATTAACCGCTTAATCTAAGCTAATGTCTGACCCCGGACTGGGTTTCGGAGAAATAGCTTTTCGTACTCTGTTTTGAGGGTGAATATAGATTTTATATTTATATTTAGACATGTAGAGAAAAACGTGTATGTCTCTAGACGGGATCGAACTCCTGACCCATCATTAGAAACAGTATCATAACATGTAGTTCTATTATTATAGAAAAATTGCTTTCACGTCAACAGAAAAAAAGAGTGCGTTTTAAGTGGATTATTACAACACGAGGATAATTTTATTTATCTTATTGAACTGCAACAATTGTTCCGTTCACTCGGACTTTTATCTAGAACCGTCTGCATAACAATATTTTGGGTTTTTAAATCTTATTAGAACCGTATGAATTAATACTTTGGAAATTATTCAAAATCTCAGGCGAACTTAAATATAAGTGAGGTTTTAGGTTTCTACAGTGTGCTCTTTAAACTGTAACAAAGTTGAAGTTTATTAGAAGAACAGTTGAAATCAAACTACACTCTATGAAGGCTCTATCCACATTAGGGCCAGAAATAAAAGTTTCATTAACTGAGCAGCATTTTTCACCGAAGGCACCTGTAATCAGAATTCTGATTTCGTTTTTTTTTTTCACTAACATTACGTTTGAATACTTAGCTTCGAATCAAAATAGTAACAAATTGTTTATCTGCAACCGAGGAAAAGCAGAGAAACCGTCTAAGTACAATTTGTGTAAATGGGAGTGTAAGGATGTTCGCTATATCTTTTATTTTCTGTTTGATCTTCTATGAGCGTTTTAAGAATGTTACTGGAGCGACAAACCTGGATACGGCATATAGAACCACTCCGCCATAGTAATGGTATCCAGTTGACTGTCAGTCCTAGCCTGGTATCCTATCTCCTCCGGGTTATCTGTCAGGGCTCCGGCAACAGTCAGAATATGACATAACATCCAGCCAAATCCGATACTGATCAGAACCTGCAGAAAGCAGAATATTAACATTGCTATTCTCCTTTTACAGGAATATCAAAATCTTGTACCTACAATGTCTACTCCTCTCTCGGGACGACACATTATAGCACACAAGACAAATAACAACCTAAAGGGCCGAATGGTTAAGGCAAAACTTCCCTCTACATCAGACTAGTTGTAACATTCATTCTCTTTAACAGACATATTCATTGGCTAATCTCTTTATCTCGGAAATACCAGGTTGTTGATTTATTCCTAACCCATACCGAATGTCTTGTTGGCTAGATATTTAACAGTGCTTTTTATACCATGTTAATGGTCATTACCTTCTCTCGAGATGTCTGTAGATTAACCATAACACAACTCGAGATTAAGATCCATTAGGAAACTTGTCTCATAAAACATAAGATGATTTATCGATTTTAAATGATATACATCCCTGTGTCCGTGTGACTGTTTTTTTTTTTAGATATATATAAATAAATACAAATACCGCATATGTTCTCAGGAACCGCGATCTGAAAAAGCGCCAGCCTCGTTTAGGAGTCCAGTATGGCACAGGTACCAGGACGTTAGCCATATATGTTGTGAGGATAACTATTATGCACAAGGTACTGAAATCAGACATTTTCAACATTATGTAGAAAAAATGTTTTAACTTAGTCTGTGCCTTCTTTTACTTTTGTTGCAGTTATAAATAAGTTGTTGTCCGTAATACTTAATTAATCTGGAAATTTCAAAGTGATTTCTCTTATCAATCCAAATTGTTGTCATGTTAAGTTCCATCCCTTCATTGGAAATGGGACAGAAGAAGAAAATGTGTTTTGAGATTAATCTGGCCTTCTTCGTTGTCATCCTGTAGCAGAATGGATGACCTCGCCGGAGGCTTGGAATAAATGAGTATCACTACCCTCGTTTTATAAATTTGATATCTCTTATATAATCGTTTGAATTGGTCATTTCCACAACCAAAATCTCACTTTAGTCGACGAATTTAACATTATGTTATGAAGTTTGGTTTTTGGCTTATACTTCCCTTTTAAATTGACTTCTAAAACGTCCACGCTCAGGAAGAATCCCCTATGGATGTATGACTTCGGCTCACCTCAGTCGGGCTACACCCGGGGATGACGCGCGAACGCAACCAAGGTCGATGTTTGTTACAGGTGATGTTGTGGGCGGTTCCTTTCTATCATTGGGCTGATTCGTTGTACTTTTAAACATAAAACCCTAATATCAACCAAACACACTAAATAATGATAATACAACTTACAAAGCAGCCACGCCGATATGCACCAATGTGAACCCGATCAAGTTGTCGACTATCTTTAGAATCATGGCCACGACAGCTGGCGCTATGGTCAACGGGGTGATGACTCTGGCTATAAGTCCGCCCAGACCAGAGGCTCCGATGAAGGCGTGGGCCACTGAAACCACCATCAATACACCGGACACCTATAGAAGTACATCAATAGCTTGTATACAGGTATGTTGCCTAAAGCTAATATTCATGTTGTCCAAAAGAAGTATTGGTTACGTTTTAGAATTCACAGGCACATTAAAAGCGCGATGTTAGTCTAGATCTGATTTGCGTGTAAGGCATTATTCATGGATGAGTGTCCAACACTAGGAGTACTTGTTGTCCGATGGAAATTAATTGACTGCATCGAGACAAGCAAAGAATCTTTCTCCTTTAAATTTAATATTTTAAAAATGGAAATATGAAAAAACATTATAATCGAAAAACTATATAAAAACCATCTTACTTCATTTAATCTAACACGCCATTCCTCGTTGTCGGTGTCTAGTGTTGAACTATTTCTTAAACCATTAAGTTCCGTGAAATTGTCGATACGATCTAGAGGAGAAAAATAATTGACATGGTAAGCTCATTAACGACCGTCGAATAATGAAATTTCTAGGTAGTCTATACAAGTGCATTTAATAACATGATGTATAAAGATGATAACCTTTCACCTGCCAATGATATTGTTATCTCGATCTTAACTGCCTGTAAATAAATAAACATGTGTTCGAGTCCATAGTGTTTAATCAACACGCTTGCCTTTATACAAGCCAGCGGCCGTAGTTAAGAAGCTAGCGTGTTGCCCGCTGATCCTACTTCGACGTACCAATTACGGGTTCGACTTCGTTTGTCCACCATTAGGTATATGAGTGAGTCACACGATGTTACTCCGACAATCGCAAGAGTGTTTTTTATCCTTTAGTACAACGTTAAACTCCAAATCAAACGAAGAAAAACACCCGAAGACAGTGGTTAATTTTTTGGCTGATATTGGTTGTTTCGGCCAAATCTTTGTGTGTATTTGCATCAGCTTACAAGTAAAGGGAGATAACCCTTGTTAGCTTGTTGGATGAGGACCTTTGGTAGCTGATGAGTGAGGGAGGCCATATTGTCTTTAGAACTAACAGGATTGATGTGATGTAAGCAGAACAATCCACAGCCATCCCGCTAGTAGGCGTTGACCAAGTCAACAATCGTCAATCATTGAAACAGCTTGTCATCTTGACGTCGTTATTGTCACGGTGAGAGCATCAAAGAAATATTTATTCAGTGGAAACAACGAAATACAGTGCAATTGGAGTTCAGTTCTGTTGTTGTTGTTGGACACGGTTGGTTCTACTTTCTCCTGTTAACCTATTTGTTCTGTATCACATTAAACGGAATATGCGGTGCAAGTAGCTCGGTGTGATAAAACAAGCTTACGTTCAGAACGGTCACACATCAATCGAGGGATGTCAAATGGTACGATGTATTGTCGACAGTGCTGCATGTACAACTTTGAATAAATATATGTACACATTGAACTATTCATAAAAAAAACAATATAGATTCACTGTATTGGCGAGTTAACTTGTTGGATACTATATTCAATTGACGATTGACGTGTCACAATGGGTCTACAGATAATATAACTTTACAGTCTAAAACAAGGACTCCAACAACCAAAGGTTTAAAATATAATATTTAATTGAAGTTCGAAGTTCTAAGAACAAGGTATAGACAGATCAAATAAGTATCAATAAAGCTGACTGATGTGAAAAATAAGTTGTTACAGACAGCTCCGTCAAAGAGTTATATTCAAACTGGTTACAGAACTACGAACAATGCATGTGCATAATTGACGAGTTCATGACGCTACCTTGTGGTTTTGACTATGATTATGCAGATTTTGCTAAGCAAGTGGAAGATATGGACGCGTATCTGAAACCAATAAAACTACAAGTTAAACAGTGGTTTGCAAATAGTAGCAGTGAACATGAAAAAGTGAAAGTATATGTCCTCATGACACTGCTTCAAAAGCCGGTAAGAAGTCGTCGCGATCTGTTCGAGCCTCACTGGCAAGCTTAATAGCCTCCGCACGCCTGCGAGAAGAATAGAAAAGAGTGGAGCTACTTACAGGATCGTCGGCAGCTAAAAAGAAACATCAGTTAGAAATGGACAACTTAAAATTGAAATCTGAATTCGAGGAGTTGGACTTGAATACACAGTTAGCTGTGGTCAATGCTAAGACTAAAGTATTACATGAGTGATTAGAACTAGATAGTAAAGAAAATAAATGTGACATAATAAACCCTATTTCCTCAAACATTGTATATGCTAACTCGTGCGATGTGAAACCATCAGCTGATGTGCATCAGTTAAACCCTACCTGTCAACCATTTGTACCGATATCTGCTAACGGTAACACATAACGTTATATATCCCATAACGTTCATCAGGAATAATTTCTTTCCCAATATCTCACTTCCCATCGAAGCCGGACGAGTACCTGTCACGGTTACCTCCCCTTGTCCACAACTGGCCAACTTAGCCAGTCCCCATTAAATCAATCAGAGTGATGTCATGCACTCCGTTGCACGGCAACTACGGAAGCCTGTTCCTGAACTACAACAGTTTTCCGGTGATGTTTTAAAATTCAGTAAATTTCAAAGATAATTTCAAAATAAAATTGTTTCGAACGCAGGCTCTGAGGACGAAACAGCTGGCGTATTTGGAGCAGTTTACGATAGACTTAGCGATTAAGACTGATAATGCCAAAGGTTTGGATGATTATGCAATCTTCCTCGCAAAGTGTAATCATGCTGTTAAAAATGTAGCCGCTGTGTGTGTGTTAGAGTATCCAGACAATCTACGGAAGCTCGTTGCGAAACTACCTTTCTATTGTCATGAAAAATGGCGAAACATCGTCCAACGATGTCGTATTAAATCCGAGGAAGTAAACTTTCAAAACTTGACAGTTTAGAAGCTACCTAAGCCATTGATCCGACGATTGGACGGGAAGCCATGTTATCAGATTCAAAACTCAAAACGCTCGAACCAACCTCCGCCACAAAATCGGACTGTATTTAGCATAACAAATACAAGTGATTCAACATCAAATAGTAAGTTATCAAGTTTCCCCACTGCAGCGAGGTTTTACAGTGACCCAAAAGAAAACTGCAAATATTACCAGATAACTACACACGCCTTTAATGATTGTCGAAAGTTCAAATCTTTGAATATCGCCGATAGAATAAAGCACTTGAAATCCAGTGGTATGTGTTACTCATGCTTTGGAAAGGTCACATGAGGTCACAATGCAAATCTAAAGTATCTTGTTCGGTTTGTCAAGCGAGACATCCAACTTATATGCACACGGAAGGAAATCCAAATTACCCAGACACGAAACCGGATGTTAAAGAAATAGACTATAAAGATTCTTCACTCAAAGCTTATTCGCATTCCAACAATCCCCTTAATTGGAAGACAGGGACGGGATACGGAATGACGATCGTTCCCGTCAGAGTCCGGATAGACGACAGTCTCAAGGAAATGGAAACTTATGCCTTCTTGGATCTGGGATCTAGTATTTCGTTTTGTACGGAAGCCTGGGTGCCCAAGGATCAAAGATGAATATCAATATGGGTATAATGGCTGAATTGCCGTACCCCATATACTCTAGAGACGGTGTACACCACGGATGGGATACCTGTCGACAAGTCACATATCCCTACAAATCAAGATTTCTCCGGATGGGATCACAACAAGAAATAGATATTCTAAAACTTCCACATGCAAGCATAGGTCTTTGTGACATTCCCGATACATATAGCCCGATAGATGTAGTAGTTGGTCCTCGTGGAAGTCCTCTCATGCAATACGAGCTATTTTAGATTGGGTGATATGAAACCGTGTTTGCGACAACAACATTGCTACTAGTTGCTGTAAATTTCCGGTAAACAGAACAGATCTTATAGCCAGATTAGATGAGACAAATAGACTTGAATCGTTGTTGAAAGCATCAATCAAATTAGATTTTCCAGGGAGAATAACAGAGGCAGTAAGCCAACCATCGGCGTTTTCTTTTTTCAAATAGTAGACCACAATATAACCCAAATAGACAGTCACTATCAGATGAGCCTACCACCCGAAATACGGATATAAACTTCCAGATAAGTATTTCTAGCTTCACAACGACTCGTTGGGCTTAAGAAGAAAATGGAAAAGAACTCAGTTCCACAGTGATTATGTAACATTCATGAATAAGATAATCGACAGTAATCATGCCGAGACAGTCCAGAAACAGAAATAGCCACAAGAGACGGCAAGGTGTGGTATATCCCACATCACGGGGTATACCACCCGAAGAAACCTACGAAAATACGCGTCGTTTTCGACTGTACAGCTCCATTTATGGGAATCTCATTGAACGATTTACTTCTACAGGGGCCAAATCTAACAAACAGCTTCTGAGATTGAGACAGGGTGATATTGCCTTTATGGCGGATATAGAGTATGTGACTTTCTAAGATTTCTCTGGTGGCCTATCGGAGAATACCACAAGAAACGACAGGTGTACCGCATGGTTGTGCACTTCTTGTGCCATTTCCTCACCCAGTTGTTCTAACACTGCCTTAAAACGCACAGCCAAAGATAACATTGACAATTTCTGTAAGACAGCCATGGATTTGATATCTACAAGTTTCTACGTAGACGAGTGTCTCAAATCGGTTTATTCACTGTTACTCTTATTTAGGAAAATACCGATTTTTGCAAACAGGGTGGTTTCAGATTAACTAGATGGTGCAGCAACAATATCAGTCCTTGAATCGGTTCATCCTGATGAGAGAACAAAAGGGGTCAAATCAATAAACCTTCAGAAAGATGAACGAGCCCTGGGTGTCAATTGGGCAGTTCAAACAAATACGTTTGGATTCAATATCAGTCCACGAGATTGCTCGTCCACTCGGAGAGGTATCCCGTGTACAACTAGCTCTATGTACGATCCTTTGGGTTTCTTGTCGCTTTTTATTCTGCAATCAAAACAAATTCTACAAGATTTGTGCAAGCGTGGGATACATAAATAACTGGTATTTAGCTAGCAAATCGTAGAAATGGATGGACGACTTGCCCCTTGTGGAAAGCATTACTCTGCCTTGGTGTTTCAAAACTGCTGGATTTGATATCCACAACTGTGAACTGCACTTGTTGTCAGATGCTAGCGAGAGGAGTTATGACATAACTCCTCTACGCGGACGAATCTACGCGGACGAATACACGTCTCATTTGTGATTGCTAAATCAAGAGTTGTGCCCCTTACAAAAGTGACGCTGCCCAGATTAGAACTTACAGCAGCCACGGTGGCGGCCAAATTCAGCTTGATGATCAGCCGAGAAATTGAGTAAGAAATCAACCAAGCAGTCCTGAACTACATAAACAGTGAAACGGGAAGATTTCTAACATTTGTTACCAATCGCCTTGCTATAATTCGAGAAGTGTCCGACCCTCATCAGTGTAAGGAGATACAAAGTCTAATCCTGCAGATGCTGCTTCCCGTGACCAGGATATGAAATCGTTTCTCAACAATGGGTCTTGGTTTAGTGGTCCTTCCTTTCTGTGTAATTCAGACTTAAACTGGTCTGGTGTTCATCATGAAGTGTCCGGTGACGACCCAGAACTTCGTAAAGTTGTCGGCTCAACTGTGGAAAAAAAACTACTCTTCTATTTTAAAGATTGAAGAGAGCGATCGTCTGGATATTGCAGTGGATGTCAAATTTGAAGGAATGGGTTAACACTCGCTAACGCCTTATGCGGCAGATTGATCCAAAGGAAACGGATCCATGTCAAAGGTAGTTGATAGTTGACAATAAGACAAATATTCTCCAAGACAATATACGGCATCACGCTGTTAAACAAGTTAGATCTGTCCAGCTTCATCAAGAATTTGTAGACGATGCACAGAGAGCAATAATTGTGCGTGTGCAAGGAATTCACTTTCCACAAGAAATAGAATCGCTCACGTAATCCTACAACAATCAACAAAACTCTCAAAGCTAGACCACTTAAGAAGTTAGCTCCGTTTATCTTGGACGGTGTTTTGAGAGTTGGTTGCAGACTCGAGCGAGCCGATGTTCCCTTTGCCGCTAAATATCCAATCGTTTTGCCCCAAAAGTATCCACTTAAATTTCAAAGAAGATCCTTGAAAAGATCCACTGTGCTGCTGGGGATATGAGACGATCATTTGTAATTTCAAAGTCTAGGGAACTTATTGGATTTTGAGAACAAGCACGTTGATAGAATCAATCTTGTCCCAATGTGCTGTGTGCAAGAAGTACTCTGCAAAAAGTGGTGTCCAAAAGATGTCAGACCTGCCGCAAGACAGATTACTCCCCAGCCATCCTCCGTTTTTCTGTACCGGAATTGAACACTTTGGACCTCATAAAGTCAAAAGGGACCGGAATACCATTAAGCGATACGGTGTCTTATTCACCTGTATGAATACTTGAGCCATGCATCTCGACAATGGATCTTATCTTGTCGGCAGTCAAAAAGACCTCAAGGCAGAGATTGACAGGTGGAATCAAGCTCACTTCATAAAACGGCTCCAACAGAATGACATTGAGTGGCATTTCAATGCTCCGACGGGCTAACCATTTCGGAAGAATATGGGACCTTTATTCAGTGGGATAGAAGCCATATTCAATTCTCGTCACTTGACAGAGATGCCATCAAGTCCAAATCACCTCCGCGTTCTTACGTCCAACGACCTACTTCTACTTCATCCAGGTACGAGTTTACTCCCAGGAGGTTTCAGTGAGAAAGAGTGTTATGTCAAAAGAAGATGGAAGTATGTTCAACATTTAGCGAATGTATTCTGGAAGAGATGGATTGTCCACTTTACACTGTTCCTTGCCTCAGTACGGTGGAAAACTCGTTAAAACCCCCGCGATTGCCGGAGCCACATCATGTGACTCACTCATATACCGGATGGTCGACAGACGGACTCGATCCCGTGAGCGGTAAATTGGAGTAGGATAAGTAAGCGCACATAACCGCTAAGCCACGGCCGAGGGCCTGCTTAATAAGGAGTAACTTGGGTTATATTTATCTTCTTAAGATGCATTAATTGAGCATGGAATACAATTTTCATCACACATTTTACATAATTTAAATTAATAAAAGTGGGTAAACCCACTGGGCTTGTTGTGAGTTGTTGTTATATCACTAAGATGGCCAGTAGACTAAACAGTAGCTCTCCTTTCTAAGTTTGGTTGTTTTGACAAAATTTCTCACAATATGATTAGATATATTTCTCACACGAACGAATAATTGTTTTTGTTAACAGCTTGCTTTCTTTTGTGGGTTTTTTTTACTATGTTACCGTACAAGGATTAAATAACAAATGTTCTCAATGCCACACGTCAGTATTATAATGTAATAAATCGCTGTTCGAGAAGATACATATATCGCCAAACTCCAGAGGACCTGTTTCTGGGCCCAGCGACTAGCGCACGTACTAAAGGTCTGTTCAGTTTTCTTGCTTTTATATATTCTATATATATCATCACTTTTAAACATTCAGCCAGAAATCTTAATGCTATTTGTTTAATATATTCCTTTAAATGTTCAACAACAATAGTATTAACCTGGTAATCCGCATGCCCAGTCTGGCATTTCCGCCCGAGTAAGCAATGGTACCACATAGTGTACACTTGGGGCTTGAAACACAGGCAACCTACACCAAACAAAGGAAGCAAAGTTATGACATTGTTTGTATGATATATAAGTACTAATTTTTATTTCGGTCACATTTGTTGTATTCATTTTTATTTCCTAAACTTTAAACAGTACTTGCCAGCTTTCAAAATAAATTTAATTTTAGAAAAATAAATTTAGCCAGTTACTCAAGAGGTTATTATTAGTTGCTAAATCCAGATGAAATCGTTAATTATCGAGATAACCCTTCAACATTACTTGACGTCATCTATTAGCGGATTGAACGCAGGAAAACGCCAATACTCTTATTCCACCTGGACCCTAAACAACAATCGACTTTCCTGATTCATCGTAAAAAATGTACGTACCTGACACCAATAGTAGCTTGAATAAATGATGTAAGGCCGGACATAAACATGTTTGTACTCATGAGTTTGGCTGTGACGTGCGAGTTCCCGCAAATAGCGGTTGATATGAGGATTGAGTTGGTTACAGCCACAGAAACCAGTTGTAGACATATCTGCAAATAGGTAATCGGCTTTTTAATTTTAGATCAATCTGACTGGGTGATATGGCTGCTTTATAATGTATCGATTCTATCGGGATTTGAATGTGGTTTCTACGCCTCATATACTTCCTGCTTTTCCACCACTCTACATACGGAGCGATTTATCCACTGTTGTGTGCTTTATTTCTCGATCGATTAAAAAACAACAAATAAGAGGAATTCTCTGGTCGAATCACCCTTTGGGATTAAGCACAATATATAGGGCCAAATCCTTCGTCTTAGCTCTACGTCCCACCACCCTCAATCTATGTCAGAGGTTGGAAAATGATCCGCCGCTATTGCCGGCCCCTCAAAAAATATTAATGACGTTTCTCTGATTTTTTCCATATACCCTAACACAATGACTAGTATTTTCTTACATACAGTTTTCTGTTCTGGCGGTTTTCAATTTTAATTTGCAAAGGGAGATAGGCACTCTGTATTTATTAACGTAGGTTTGTCTTGCGTAATAATACTAGTAATAATCTGTCCGAGGATGGGCAGAGATCTTCACCGCGGAGAGTGATTTACAAAGTATGCTGTACAAGGTGTTTTTTGTCATGTTCTTCATAACAAGTTGTATTAAGCCGCTCCATACGAGAATCTGACCGTATCTGGTGCAACAGTTATAGTGGACAAAACTGCATATTTAAAGTCAGTGTTGCATTAAAACTGTCCTATAATGTTTGATATACAGAAACCCAGGAGACATTTTAGTAGTTAAACTCATCCTGAAATCACCGAGTAGCCTTGTTTAAAATGCTGAAATGCTCTGTCTGTGTCTATTGCCAACCCACCATTTGCCTCAATTTCTCCGTGATTTTAAATAGCACAGGTAGCTTACATGTTTACACAAAAGAAAGGCATTTTTACATCATAAAAGGTTACAGGTTATAATCCATAGCTATATCAAACTTGTTTCCGCACCCAAACGAAATAAGGCGATATAACACGCTATGGATCGTGTAAAAGTTGTAATCACTTGGAAAGTCAAACATAAAGCATTTTGAGCATTGAACTGATATACAATTTGCACAAAACTACAATATGGCTATACCCACCTGAAGAGCGAACACAAGGGAGACAACTATTGGAGGATTGTCCCAGACTCTGTAGAGGACCAGGCTAACGGGCTCTTTCTCTTCTTCCACGTCAATGGCGTTTGAAGTTGTCCTAACCTGCTCATCATTAGTTTCCTGATCGCTATCTTCTTTTTCTTTTTCGGTCATTTTCTAGACTACAAAGTCAGGAAAGATCTTGTGACAACCGTCCTTTATTTATAATGTCATCTTAAAAAATATGTGTCTATACCAATGTTTGTTTGTTTGTTTGATTGAGGTTTAATGTCGTACTCAAGGGTATTTCACTTGTATAACGACGGATTGTTCACATCACGTTGCTCCTTGCCTAATTACGTTGGAAAACCTGGTAAAAAAACACCCCTGCGATTGCCGAAGTCACATCGTTTGACTCACTCATATACATGATGGTCGACAGACGGACTCGGTCCCGTTAACGGTAAATCGAAGTAGGATAAGTGGGCGCACACGCTACCAGTTAGCTTAGTAGTTACGTACCGGTATGGTCTGTCCATACCGCTACGTCGACTTGCTATCCTTTCCTGGGCTGGATTCCACCGCCCTCGCCCAAACAAATTAACTACTTCGCTTACCCTGTCGAGGCTTGCTTGCTTCAGA